>JACEIK010015227.1:0-16661 GCA_018107945.1 Datura stramonium | reverse complement strand
GTATATTGACACTAATTTGGAGCAATTCCACTTACCTTAGCTCGGTAGCACGATGGTTCGCCGGCCGAATTTCACGAAACTAAACACGCAGGAATGCTCCTTGCTGCTTAATACTTCGGTATCTGGAGTTAATTTGAGTTTGGACCGTGTTTGACGGCGTAATCGGATGAATATTGATAAGGAATCTTCGTCCTCCCCTGTTCCCCTACATTTTATGCTGGAAATTATAAGGATATTATGAAATAAACCGAAGTGAGGGGTTTATATACTTGGGCCTGGACAGGGCCTCGTGACACGCTGCCATCGCGGAGGCCCTCCCTCCATGACACGCTGCCATCGCGGAGGGGCTCTGCCCCGGCTCCTCCCGTGATGGTTCGACGAGTCTCTTATCTGGTCTTTCCCTGGGCCTTTTCCTAGCATGTATGACATTCAAAACTCTTAACCAACATTCGAATAGGCCATCTACATATTGATAATTTACGGGGTGTAACAAATAATTACAAAGTTATAGTGACCATATCATGTCCTGAAGGCTGTCTTCGAAATACCACACTCTTTAACTCTGAGCTGATGATAGCCGGATTTAAGGTCTATCTTTGAAAAGTAACTAGCACCCTGAAGCTGATCTAACAAGTCATCAATCCTAGGAAGGGAATACTTATTCTTTATTGTGACCTTGTTCAACTAGCGATGGTCGATACACATCCTGATAGAACCATCTTTCTTCCACATGAAAAGGATTGGAGTACCCTACGGGGACTTACCAGGCCTGATGAAACCATTATATAGGAGATCTCTCAACTGATCCTTTAACTCCTTAAGCTCAGGTGGAGCCATTCTATAAGAAGGAATGGATATGGGCTACGTATCAGGGAGAAGGTCAATCTCAAAGTCAATATCCCGCTTGGGAGGGATTCTTGGTAGATCATTTGGGAATACCTCTTGGTACTCACAAACAACAGGAACTGACTGAAGAGTAAGAGTCTTAGACGTAGAATCCTTCACCCGAACTAAATGATAAATACAACCTTTAGAAATCATCCTCCTAGCCTTAAGGTAGGAGACAAAGCAACCTACAGGCATTGTTGAACTACCTTTCCACTCCAGGATTAGTTCACCCAAAAATTGAAACTCTACTATTTGGGTTCAATAATTGACTAAAGCATATCAAGTGTACAACCAATCAATGCCGAAGATAACATTGAAGTCAGTTATGTCTAATTCTACTAAGTTGGTTGAGGTGACTTTATGAAGAATTGTAATTGGACAATTTTTGTGTACCCACCTTACTAATACTAATTCACCGATATGAGAAGAGACTGAGAAGGGTTCTAAGAGGATTTAGGGACTGACACCAAAACAAATAGCAACATAGGGAGTCACGAAGGATAATGTGTCCCCTGGGTCTAGCAATGCATAAGAATTAAGATGGAAAACTCGTAACATACCTGTGACCACATTTGGTGAGTTCTCCTAATCCTGGCACAAGAAAGTACATAGTAACGATTCTGGCAGTGTCTGCCACTTTCACTAGATGATGTGCCCTGCTAGGATGTAATACCCAAAAGTCCCTAAGACTTGACTCAAGATTAGAAATGTGATCAGCAGAAAAGAGGGAAAATGTGCCTCAGAATGAGTCACAGAACAACCCATTAGAAGTTATCACAAATCATGGTAAAACTCGCGGTAAGGAGCCAATAGAAATCTTGACCAAAGGACGACTCTAGGAATTAGTCGTTGAGGTTAACAACGACATGTTAGGTGCCACATCATGAAACAACAGTCCAGTTTTCCCAAAACAAATGAGTCAAGTAACGACTCATCACATCAAGTAATGGATTGTCTTGAAGAGTCCTTTAGTGAAGTTCATAAAGGTTCAAAATTCCATTGGAACAAGTAACGACTTGTGGAATGGACTTGTTGGGGGAAATTCCAGAATCTAGGAATAATTGGACAGTGGTGACGATGAGGGGCTTGTAATGACTCATCTTGTCCAGCCGTTGCTGGAAGATTAGAGATTGCGGGAAAAGTAGAGGGCAGCAACGAGTAATGTAATGAGTCATGGGATTGAAGGTTGAGTCATTGGTTGAGTCGTTACCTCTGGAAGTAAGGTTTTGCCTGCGAAATCAGTAAGAATATTTTTGTAATTTCTAAGCTCATAAGCCCTAAACTACGTTATTTTAAACTCTAAAAGAAGTGTATTAAGGGAATTTAACCTATTTTAATTCATTCAACTCCTATACATGCAAGTTTAGAAGTTCCCCTTTGAAGATCAAGCTTGAAATTCCTCAAATTCTTTCCTAAATCTCTTAGGCTTTAAAAGTCAAGTTTAGATTCATCTTACCCAGGTATATAGGGCTAAGAGTAAGAGTTTCTTTTCACTCTCATACCCAAATTTCTCCTCAAGTTTATGCATTCAAGTCTTAATTCAAGTGTATGATCTTATGGGGTTTTAACCCAATTTTACAAAATTCTCTATGATTTATTTATGGGTTAATTTCCTTCATGTTTCAAAGCACGTTTTAAGATTCATGGGAAGATTTTATACCTATTTTGATTATAAATTCATGATTTCAAGTTTTAAAAAATTATGCCCAATTATGCAAGTTTCATGAAAAGTCAAGTTAATGATTCATAATTTCAAGTATGATGATATATCTAGCATGAATGAATGTTTATAAATTACCTATGTATGAATCTATAATTTTTACTTATGAAGTCTATTTCAATTATGCATGATTTTAAGATTTGGGCAAACTCACACAAGTCAACTATGTTTCATGATTTAGCCAAGGCTAAAAAGATAAGTTATGATATATATATGTATTTTGGAGTCAAGACTCCCCAGTTTAGATTTTAGACTATGCATGTGATTATGATTTCAACTTCATTGAAAAACGATGGGAGCACTATGCATGTTTTTGGGAGTAGTGTCTATCATCAAGTAGGCTTGCGGTTCTAAGATTCCTCAGTCTCAGATTTACATGAAAACATGGGTATATTTATATTTGGGACCTCTCAAGAGAGTTTTCCTCGCCCTCCGGAGGACCTTCAACTTGATATCGATATCATGGTAGCGTCCTTAGCCCTAGCAAGGTTTTGGACGACTCTGGCCACTTGAGTGCGATAGTTGGGGCATCACGTAAGATCTATCGTGATGGTTTTGGTTATGACGAGTCTCCCATTGTTACTCATAATTTCAGTTATTCATGTTCATGACTTATGATATTATGCTTTCAGTAGGTTTGACCCAATGCTCAGTTTACGAGCTTTTACTTATGATTTCAGCTATGACAAGTCATATGATTTCTAGTTTATCTTTGGGTCATTCTATTCAGATATGATATTTAGCTTTTGATTATACATCTTTCAAATTCAAATTTCAGCATGTAGTCCTTACTCTCATGATGTTATCATTTATGTTTATGTGCCTGACTTTAGTTAACAGTTACTCAACATATTTTACTTACCTTGCATACTAAGTACATTCCACATACTAACCGCATACTCTCTACTGTATCATTTCATGATACAGGTTCAACCGATCAAGCTTAGTTCCGCCGTTAGCCCAGTCTCCCCCAGCTTAGTCTTGTTTAGTTCCCGCAGTGGTGAATCCTTATCTTATGAGGACCTTTAGCTTAGTACTTGATTATGCTATTTTAGTTTTTAGACTTTAGCGAGCTAGTTGGGGGTGTTGTCCCATCAGCTCATCAGGCAGTAGTAAAGGCTTATATGACATTATGTAGATTATCAGCTTTATCGAGTGCCAACTCTGTTTATGATTGCTATGCTATTTCGACTTCCGCTTATTCATGATTAGATTATTAGTTTTTGGTTAATGTATGCTCTTTAGTTATTATATTCATGTCATGGATCGACTTGGATCCATTCGTGGTTCTAGGTCCCTTGTCTCGATCCGGTCCTATGTTCGGGTCGTGACATAGGATGGGCGAGCTGTTGGAGCTACTAAAGAAGTTGATGGGAAACATTCTACTGTTATCCTGTCCAGATGAAGGACAATCCCTGAGTCTGTGTTCGAGCTTCCCACACTCGAAGAAAACATTTGAACTAAGTAAGCACTCTCTAGGATGGTTCTTACCACACTTCTTACAAGGTGGAAATCTGCATCCTCCTGACATGCTTCCCCGAGTCTTAGAGCTAGATTCTCTACCTATCTGATCACCTCGGGTCCTGGATTGGACATTAGCTGACGATGAAGCTAGGGTTGATGACCTCCAATGGGACTATGAGTGATGTCCAGCATCGGACCTTGTTGAGAATACTCAAAGTTTCCTGTCCTAGCCCTCTTGGTCTTCCTCTACCTCTCCTTCCATTTCTCATCCTCTATCCGCTGTGCATAAATCACAAGTCAAGAGATATCCATATCGCTAATAAGCATAGCAGTCCTCCATTCCTTGATCAGCAAATTTGAAACCCCTAATACAGCTGGGTGAATCTCAAGGAATACTCCTGAATAGTCATGTTGTTCTACTTTAGGTTGATAAACTCTACTTCCTTTGCTTCCCTCAATCCTAGGGAAAGAACCTATCCATGAAAGTCGTAGAAAACTCACCCCAATCAACAGGAATTGCGCGTACCCTATGATCTTCCTTCCATTGCTTGTACCATATGTGAGCTACCCACTTCAGCTGATAGGAGGCCAAGTCTGCACTCTCCTCTTTGTTAATACCCATAACTTGAGTGATCTTCTGGATCTCATCAATAAAGTCCTATGGATCCTCGTCCACCTTAGAACCATGAAAATCTGGTGGGTTCATCCTAGGGAAGTATCGCACTCTAGCCACTGCGTAACTCCTATTAATGTTCACAGGTGCAATCTTTTGCTGGTTGACCTGGGCCGTCATAGCCTGTGCCAACATCTGAAAAGTAACCCTAAATTCAGCATGAGCCACCTGCTCATTCAAATGATCCGCTTGAGATAGTGGGTCTGGTTAATTCCCATTACCATTACCGTTTCCATTTCTTCTTCCATTGGCTCTTTGGGGAGGCATTTTCTGCAAACATGCATAGCATGAGTTAGAAAAATAGAGAGAGTTGGACTTCATCTTTATATAGAACATAAAAGAAAGGAAAGTTTTCTAAAATTTCTCATAGCTCCTTCCTCATAAGTGTGGCATGCTTTACACTATGAAAAAGACTCTACTTAATGCGGATTTCAGACACCCAAGGAAACACCTAAACCTAATGCTCTGATACTAAATTTTTCACGACCCGAGCATAAATCCCAATGGGACATGGGACCTAGAATCACGAGTGACTCCAAGATAACCCATGGTACATGCATAACATAAGTATAAGCATACACTACGTGAAAATAAAACATAAGAGGAAGTATAATTGAAAGTCTGAGATATCATAAAGTGTAAACAGAGGCAACAAGTTAACACTGCTGAACATCTATACACCATAGTCTAAAAAGCCTCTAAAACATAAGATGAGCTGAAGGGACAAAACTCCCAACTAGCTCCACTATGTTTGAAAACTGCATGGCATAAAAAGACATGAATCAAAACTAACGTCCTCGGATGATGAGGACTTACCAAGACTGAGTTGAATATGGAGCAAGGTCGAATTTAGCGGCAGGGCTGAGACTAATTACCTATATCATCAGGTGATATATCACAAAAGTATATGATCAGTACTTTAAATATATTGAGTATGGAGTATAAGTAAAACATGAGCGTAAGGATAATATGTTGTAAATTATGATTGTGAGATAGTCATAAAACATGAGCTATTCATCATAAACTGAGGTATAATGACCCAAGGTTTTCAAAACAGCATCATAAAGCTAATCATGGTTGAAATCATAAGTAAAACTTGTAAACTGATCAGTGGGTCAAAATACTGTAAAACATGATATCATAAATCCCAGACATGAGTAAACATGAGACATGAGGAACAGTGGGAGATTCTCATAACTGACACCATTATTAATGAACACATGATTCCCAACTATCTTGCTCAAGTTGGCAAAGAATGATAAAGGCGTGATATCACTCATAATCAAAAGCCCGGTAGCATAAGGGAGACACTCTCAATTGGCGAGGACTCTTTAGGCTAGAGGCAAGGGATATATTCTCAACTGGCAAGAACCCCTTATCCTGTGGTGGCATGTAGTTTCGAGACTTGGGTACGCTGAACCCCGACTTACTCGGTGCTAAATACTACTCCCAAAATATGCATAGTGCTCTTAATCATAATCACGAAACATACTTGATTTTTCATAGGCTAGTTAGAAATCATGAAATTCATAAATTGCTTAATATATGTAAACTAGCCTTGAAAACAAATGCTGAAAATTCAGGCATGATATATACGGTTGATATTTATGAGATTCATACATACTTGAGTAAATCATGCTAACTTGAAAATTGAGGTTTATGAGAGTTTTTCATAGAAATCATGTAATTTTAATCATAAAACATAATTAGAATCATGGGAGAGTCAATTTCATAAGTGATCATAGCGTTTTTCATCAAAAAGGGCCTGACCCTAGAAATTCATGGAAATCATAATTGGAGACTTTAAGAAATTGAAATCATGTAATTAGAATTGAAAATGGGAATGAGGGTGGAATAAATCCCCCATTTATAACCCCACATACCTGGCCTTTGATGGATTTTTGCTTAGACTTGAGACCCAAGAGAGTTGAGAAGAAGAACCCTAGTTTCTTGAGAGCCTTGCGATGTTTGATCTTAAATCTATGGTGTTTTTGAGAGGAATCAGAGTTTAGGCTATCTAAATCCTTTAATACACCCCTTAGAAAAACCAAAATGACCTCACTTAGGTGGTAAAAGCATAGGAAGTTATGAAAACACCCTTAGAAAATCGCTCTTAAAAACAACCTGCAAGTGGTACGACTCCTACCATGATATGTAGCACCATACTATGACTTATACTGAGTCTTGTAGCTACGGATCCTATCCTAGATAATTCTCTGTTCCCCCTTCCTATGACCCTTCAACATGACTCGTACAATCCTGGTATGATTGTAAGACCTTTTCATGGTTTCTTGACCAATTTTGTTGATTCCTCTGGACCTCATGTCATGACTCTTGGTATGACTCATACCATCTTACCATGAGTTGTACTGGGAGTCTTATTGAGGGAAATTTTTAGTTTTTCTATTGGTTCATACTCCATATCTGGGGTCTAGTCTTAGGGGCTTTTGGGGTATTACAAAAATAGCACCCAAACCAGAATGTGAAGCATCACAATAAATCACAAAATCCTTATCCTTCACTAGCAATGCTAAAATAGGGGTTGTAGTTAGCAAAGTCTTACTCTTTTGAAAGATCTCCTCACATTTATCAGACCACTGAAATCGTACATCTTTCTGAGTCAGTCAGGTCAACTAAGAAGCAAAACCCTTTATTAACAGATGATAGTAGCTAGCCAACCCCACAAAGCTACGAATTTCAGTCACCGACGTGGGCCTAGAACAATTCCTAACTACCTCACCTTCTGTGGATCAACCATAATTCCTTTCTTTGAGACCCCATGTCCCAAAAAGGATATAGACGCCAGTCAAAACTCACAGTTAGAAAATCTCGCATACAACTATTTTTCCTTCAATAAACTCAAAACAACCCTCAAGTGGTTCTCATACTCCTTTTTACTTGTTGAATACACCAGTATGTCATCGATAAAGACAATTACAAATGAATCTAAGTATGGCTTAAATATTCTATTCATTAAACTCATAAAAGCAATGGGAGCATTAGTAAGCCCAAATGACATAACTAGAAATTCATAGTGTCCATGCCTTGTCCAAAAAGCCATTTTTGGAATGTCCTCAACACGAATCTTTAGCTGGTGATTACCCAATCTTATACCAATTTTAGAAAACACAAAAGCACCTTAAAGTTGAGCAACTAGATCATCTATCCAAGGAAGAGGATACTTATTTTTGATGGTGACCTTGTTCAACTGATGGTAGTCAATGCACATCCGCATACTCCCGTCCCTCTTCTTAACAAACAACACAAGATCATCCTACAGAGAGATACTCGAACAAATACACCCCTTAGTAGGAAAGTCCTACAACTATACTTTTAGCTCTCCCAATTCAGTCGATGCCATTCAATATTGTATAATAGAAATAGGATGAGTTCCTAGCTCTAAATCAATGCCAAAATCAATATTGAAGTCTAGCGGCAGACCAGGTAAATCCACTAGAAACACATCTACAAATTCACGTACAATTGTGATTGACTCAATTGATGGGACGTCTGAACTAGTATCCCTAATGTGGACTAAAAATGCCAAACTACCTCATTCTACTAACTTTTTAATATGGATGTATTATATTATATTTTTAAGAGTAGGGCTATACTCACCTTCTACTCGAGTCTAGACACCCCTTGCTAAGCAAGTCAGTAGGTCTTATTTCTACCCATCCAGTCATGACTTGTAGAGGACTCTAGAAATCCATGTGCCATACCGCATGGTACCCACTCCCATTTATTTGCTCGTCTAGGTGCTCCCCTTGGACACGAGCCACTCATATCAAAATCGCTCTCCTAGAAGCTTACCTCGAGCTCAAGACACTCATCTTAGGATAATGGTATAATATTCAATTATCATACAACCTGTTGTTTGGATGCTCCTCTCGAACATGAGCCACTCATATCAGAATAATGGGGTATTATTCAATAAGCACTAAAGCATTTATTTATACTCTTTATTCAGTCATCACACAAGATAAATAACAAGTACACATTGAGTATCACTATTGCACTTTAACATCATGAATAATATTCACAGACTTTGATAATTTAAGAGCTTATTCAAATAGCATAGTTAAGTCACAGTAATCTCTATCACAATCAATTTTTGAAGACCAACCTAGTATGCTCATCAATTTATAACACATACAAGGCACTAAAAAAAGTCTAACTCTACATAAACCGTAACCTACCTCAACTGGAGAACTCGAATATCAATCTAGTTTGTAGGAGCCTTACCTTTTCTCAATGCTTTAGAAGGTTCAAAGTCTATAAACAAGCAAATAAATAACATTCAATCATCCACTTCTTCAATCAAGGGCTTGGGAATTTAAACCCACCCAATTCTACCTGCTATCACAGTCTAATTTGTTACCCGTGGGTTAACTTATCATAATATAATCCTACAATGATAATTCCAACCTAGTTCATGGAGTTTCTACTCCTTCAAACCCCTTTAAAGTAGTTTTTAATGCTAAAGGTCCCTACTTTATCAAATTATAGGTCTCAAATTATTACATTGATGAACTAACACATTCACATTCACCTTAAGAACTATTAATTAATTACTTTTAAGACTAAGAATCCATAAACATCAACACCCATTTCACTTACCCTAACATTCATAGTTCTAGGGTTTTTAGCTTTCAAATTACCATTAAAGAGCACCTATTGATTATGGGGTGTTAGATGACCGAAGGATGGAAGGATTGATAAAAAAATCTTATCTTAGAAGGGAAAATCACTGTTGTCCTTCAAAAATTGAACTTGAGCTCTCAAACATCATTCCTTAGAATAATGAGGTTAAAAACCTCAAAATACTAACTTAAATAGACATTCTGCCTCACGTCATTTGCTGCATTGGTCACTTTCTCACTACAACAGATCCAGTATGGTGACCGGATCTTTTCTATAGTGAACTTTGGTGACTTCTCCACCATCACTACAAAGTCACTCTGCCGCTACGACGATCTCACTGCAGCTGTACCCCGTTAATTAGTAGCTCAAAAAAATTGATACTTTTCAATCCCAAAATACAAGTCTTTCATCCAGACTTTACACCATCCTTTCGATACACACTTAACTCTAAAGAATCACTACAAATTCACTCATAGTCTAACAATTTTCTATGTAGGTCTAGTTCACTAGGTCACCTCCTAACAGGACACAACCCACAACAATTAAGCAAGACATTAGATACATTTCAGTTTTTAACTATCCCAAATTTTAATTTTCACTAGATCACTTCCATTATGGGAATTCTACAAGGGTGCTAAGGCCCTAACCATCCCATAATGACTTGAGGGCCATTACAAATAGTTTTTTCTCAACTTTTTCCTTGCTAGTCTCAGGATCAATGAATTAACAGTTTAAACTATTGAAGGCACTGAGTAACTGGTCGTTTTATATAGTTATATCATGGATGTTTTTGATGTTGGGCATATTTATATGCCTATTTGCCTTGTTTTGGCCCATCTTTTACCATGTATTGAGTCCATAACCCTTATGAAATGCGTAAATTCATATGTTTGTGTGTTTTGTATGCTAACAAATCTTTTGAGGTGTTTTGATCAGGAAACCAAAGAAAAAGGACCCAAAATGAACCAAGGTTGAAGAATTAAGAAGTTGAGAAGAAGGTTCGGGGTCTATGGTGGGCGAACCGTGCTAGATCCTTAGCTCCTTGGAAAAAATTCATCAAATCTAGTGCTATGGCTAGCGCCCCGCGCTAGCTACTTAACTTCAGAAGATGATCATTTCAACACCTTGACGAGATGGTAGGCGTTGGGTCCCAAAGCTTCCTAGACTTAGAGAAAATCACCAAAACTCTGGTAAGATGGAGGAGGCCTCACAACAGAATGATCAAAAAGTGCAAGAATTTGATTAACACTTTGGCGAGATAGTGAGAGTGGCGCGCTAGACGTGCTGAAAGTATAGAAAACTCGACTCTGTCCCTGGAGATATGATGGGGGCGGTGCACCATGTCCATCTCAAAGCTGAAATTGCTGCAAATTTTCCTAAGTCTATGGTGAGATAGTGGGGGCGCCACGCCAAACCTGTTTTGGGCAAAAATGTTGATTTTAAAGCCAAGTTTTGGAGGGCAGATGTGTCATTTCAAGGCTCAACTATGGATATATCCACTAGGGAATTTGCTAGGGAGCATTTGAGAGATTTTTCTATTTTTTGTTCATTCTAACCTTACGTAGTTAATCTTTGGAGGCTTATAAGCATTTGGAATGAAGACCCGAATTTACACTAGGTTTCTTCTCTTCTTTACTCTTTACTTTGTCTAATGATGAATATGTATTCATTTTCCCACTTGTCTATAAGTGGTTAAAATTATATTCTAGGATTTTGACCATAGTGGTTGGTTGAATATTTGAAAAACACATAATCATATGAATTTACACATTTCGTAAGGATTATGGACGCAAAATAGGGTAAAAGATGGGCCAAAACAAGGCAAATGGGCATAGAAATATGTCCAACATAAATAACTTCCATGACATAACTATATAAAACGACCAGTTACTCAGTGCCTTTAATAGTTTAAACTGTGAATTCATTGATCCCAAGACTAACAAGGAAAAAGCTAAGAAAAAACTGCTTGTAATGACCTTCAAGTTATTATGGGATGGTTAGTGTCATACCCCGAGCATACACCATGAATGAAACACGGTACTTGGAGTCACAAGTAACCCCAAATCAACCCTTGGTCTATCATACACTGGCATTCTGAGTAAACATAAAATATAACGGATGCTTAAAGTAACTGTAAAACATTTATGAAATAGAGCTGGCTTATAAAGCTTAAAAACATCTGAGCAAAACTACAAGTCTGAAAAACCAAGTCTGTGTTTGAAAGCCACTACAACTGATGAGTTGTTGGGACAAACCCCCAGCTAACTCCAAATCTAAATAGAAGAAAGCAAGACTGAATAAAATAATCTTCATCCTCAAAAGATGAGGACCCACAAAATAGAACAGCTGGAGTCGTCTGAGAGCGATCAACTAGCGAGACTGAGACTCAGATCCTGAAGTTGTATCATAAAATGATATAGCATAAAAGTATGCGTTAGTACTTTGAATGTACTGAGTAAGTGAGAGAAAGCATAACAAAATGGAATAAGCAACTATACTGAACAGACATGCAATGACTCATTGAAACTGCTGAAGCTAAAATAACTGTAATAAACTGAGGTGGTCTAAATGACCTTATATGATGGTCAAAGACATGCTCTGAATCTGAGATACTGGTCTGAAATACAATACTAAACTCATAGTTGTATTGAGTAGTCTGAAACTGTTTTGAACTGAGCTAAGAAGAGATTGAGCTGAACTGAGCTGAACTGCGACTGAACTGACTAGTAGGAGAGTCTATAACCGACATATAACCACATAGTTAGACATGGAGTCCGATGTATACACCCTATCGGTAGGACCCAACATACCTTGCTAGGGTATAGAGGCATGAACTGTGTGATCACAAGAGTATGGGGCCATGAGGCCAATAAAACTGTAATCTACGATGGCAACGTAGTTCTGGGAACCTGGGTGCACTGGAACCTCCGTCTACTCGGTGCTAAGTTCTACTCCTACTGGATAATCCTAACTGAATACTAAGATGATAGCTCAAAACTGGGGCTCAATACTAGTCAGGAATACCTATCTGAAAGCACCCTGAGAGTCTTATCAGACTAGATTTTGGAACTGGGTTCTAAGACTGGTCAGAGCTGCTTATTTGGAAGCGTCGTAACCATCTAAAGAACAAGTTGTAATATGTAACTGGGGTCCTAAGGCTGGTCAAAGCTTCTTTTCTGGAAGTGTCATGACCGCCTAATGAACCATTAAAACTGGGTTATGAGTCAGCTTTTAATAATTGGGAGGTACTACTGACACCTCGAAAATTTTCTATAGTCTAACCGATCAGCTGACATTTCTAATTGACACTGACTATTCTAACATTTTGATTGAAACTAGGCTAACATGCATCACACTGAGAATTCAGCATATACAAATAATATGGGAATCCACAATAGTGATAGAATTAGGAAAGATTTCAAGCTTTAATCACTATGGAAAGATTCTAGTCTTTTCTACTCTCAAGGACTAAGGCTAAATTTACAGTATAGGGATAATCATCAATACTGTCAAAAACTGGTGGAAAATACCTATAATTATTATAAAACAATATTCCGCAGGAATTAAACGAAGAAGGACAAAGAATTTCTTAACATTCGATAATATGCAGGGCTAGAACTGATAAAGAAAATAGGGAAAATTTTGGGGACACAGGGGAAAAAATGTTTCCTTGTTGAATTCCCACATACCTCGAGATAGAAATCCCAATGATAAATCGTTGAAAAATCTGAGAAGAATCCATCACCCTAACTTCTGCTCCAAACCTTTCTGAGAGAGACTTTACGCTTAACTGATGAGAGATGAGGAAAAATGAGAGGAAACCGTCGGTTACCCCTCTAAAACCTCTGACTAAAACCCCAAAATTACATATTTTAGAGTCTAGGAGGTTAGTAAATTATTGAAATACCCTCAGAAAAATCGCAGGAAAAACTGACTGCCAATCCCCCATGAGGGACCTAACAGGTCGTGCTCAATGACCACGACTCGTGGTCACAATTGTCAAGTGCACTACCAAGAGAATCTCATACTGTTCACCATGATTCGTGGTGTAACCGACGACTCGTGGTGACCCACTCGTTAGGTACATTGCTTAAAATTCTCCTGGAGACACCACGACTCATGTGGTCCCAAATGAGTCGTGGTGAGGACCCATCGTGTGCACTTCCTTCCTTCTCAAATTCCTAATCAAATCCTGACCACGGGGCACCCTATGACTCATGGTGTTGACCACGACTCATGGTCACACCCGTGGTAACCCCCTTTTCCAAAATTTTCAACTAAGTCCAAAGTCCCTACTACAAGTCACTTAACGACTCGTGGTCACCTCCCACGGGTCACATAATGACTCGTTTTGTGACCTGGTGCATATTTTCCAGTTTTCTCTATTTTAACTCCCGAGTCTAGTCTTTGAGTTCCTGGGGCATTACATGTCATGACCGGAGTTTACACCCTAGTCGTAACATGGGACAAGGAACTCCGAAAGGCTCTAAGTCGACCCATGGCATAATCATAGCATAATACTTAACAATATAAAGAGCTAACAAAACATAACTGAGTGGAAGCTAACTTTAAGAGCCAAATTTAAAACTTAAGGACATAATCTAGCAAAACATAATACATAAATTGAATCTGATTACACATGTATGAAAGCCTCTACTAAACCGATGAGTTGCTAGGACAAGTCCCCATCTAACTCCTGTCTAAAAAGTGAAGTACAATTGAATAAGAACATAGACCTCGTCCTCGAGAGATGAGGACTCACCACAATCCGCTGAGATGGAAGAAAGAGCATGTCTACTTGCGGGGCTAAGTCTGGATACCTGAATCTATATCATGAAATGACATAGCACATAAAGTTTGCGGTCAGTACTTGGAATTTACTGAGCATGCGGGGAAATGTAAACAAACTAAACATACAAGTATACGAAAAGGAAATAACTGAGTACATCGACATATAACTGATTTATAATGTAACGATCCTCTTCTAAGTCACATGCACATATATACATGAAAATTTCATTTAGAAACTCATATTCTGATACATCATTAAACTCATGCGTAAGGGTCAAGTACTGATCATTTAATGAGAGCCAAAACTGAGGCTAGTATCACACACTATACTGGGTATCTGCTGATAAATGAGTCTGCATTTCATTATATTATATCTCTTTTAAACTAAAGTCTGAACCATACTGATAACAAAAACCAAGGGAGTCATTCTATGCTATGGAGAGTCCCAACTAAACTAGGGGAAACATTTTTCACACCCCACCTTTGGAAGCATGAATAGCACCTGGTGCCCTACTAGGATATGAAATGACTTAACTAGGCCTATGCACTTCTGGTGCAGGCTTACTCCCCATATCAAGAAAACAATGGGCTATATCTCGGGTGTAAATACAACATCTGACTGAAAAGGCCTTATAGCCACCTGTAAAGGAAAACAACTAACCAGAAACAGGCGATAACAGGGAATCCTATGTAGTCCGAAAAGACCACCATGATATCTAGTTATGACTGAAAAGTAAATTGGGTGCTCAGCTAAGCTACGACCAACAAGGCCGCTAACTGATAGCTAAACAGGTCCCTACACGGACAACACGTAAACTAAAAGACATGTGGGCCTCACACGGCCAACAACAGCTAACCACGGGGAATAGAAACGATCTGCAAGCCTCTAGAAGTAATATGATGGTTGGGACAAGGCCTTGACCTACCCATAAACTGTACAATCAAAAGGAGTAACCTTCTATCTACAAGCTCCGGAGGAAAGGAGCTGACTATGCTGACAATCCTAACTGGAAGCTAAGAGGGACCTGCTCCTCATCTATCCATACCTATAGGCAAGTAATGCAGCGCCCCAGATAGGGCGTCAGTACAATATGCACCAAGTATGTAAGGCAATATTTTTAACTAACTACAATAAATAAATGAAACTAAGAATAACTTAAATGGAGGGATAGAGATTATACGTGAATAGTTGAACTTCCTATTTTCTAATTTATCAGTAACTAAAGAAAACAAAAATCTTACCTGATCCCCGTAAGCCGGAAGATACAACCAGCACAGAATAACCCACTCAGGGGCACCCATAAGCCCTGGTGGGTACACTTCAATCTATATACCCCTAATAAGGTCGTACTGCTTCATCTAATAACTATAACCGTCCTACCCGTCCAATGGGTCTGCAACTAAGCCTGCTCGGCCCTTGAACTATAGCGATGTCTGAGTCTGGTGGACTCCTACTTTCTGTACCCTGGGTATCGAACTCGGCGGGGTGTGCCAATACAGTATAAAAGTAGTCCAACCATGGAATGGACTGTATGAGAAACTCGGACCTCATCTTCATCCCTCGCAGACGGCATACCGCTCTTTGAAGCGACGTCATGTAGCCCCTCGCGGGTATCAACATAGCTAGTAACCCTGGGGTTGGTCACAGAGGGCTATACAGGCAAGTCAAATCCTAAACTAAATATAGATACTGGTCTCACCTCATAACAACAACTGATCATGATTAACATACTTCTGATTCTCTTACTAGGATTAAACTGAGTTATAATACTAAAGAAACTAACTTGCCGAAGGAATTTGCCTTAACATACCTGGATTGGTGATTTCTGCTTAATTAGTGAGTTCGGATCCGTATTCAAAAGCTTTTCTCAATTGAAACCGTACTACTGGGAAAATGAAACTAGTTTCATTACTAAATTCTACAAAAATGATAACTTTATATATAACTATTAACTATACTTTAGCTTGCCAGAACACTATCGAAAACATATAATTTCTCGAAAGTTCTGAAGGGAGAAGTACTCATTTGAAGCCTGTGATCATATAGAAATTAGTTTGGAGCAATTCCAACCACTTTGGCTCGGCGGAGTTACGATTTACCGGGCGAATTTCATGAAAATAACTCCGTAGTAATGCTCCCTGTAGCCTTAATCCTCAATACCCGAAGTTAATTTGAATTCGGGCAGCATTTCATAGCCTAAACGGAGGGAAGTTTATTAATTTTTTTAGTCTTTTTCTTCTGTTGGCCGAATATAATATGTATATATCTAAAATAATGAAGGGAGGACCTATATATACTTGGACGGTGGACTGGGTTTTTCACCCCGTAAATTCTTGACATTTAGATGGCCTATTCACATATTGGTTAAGAGTTTTAGAATGCCATACGTGCTAGAAAAAGGGCTCGGGGAGAGACCGGACAAGCGCCAAGTCGGAGTGTCGCAAGGCAAATGCGACTTATAAATCGCATTCGACAAATGC
>JACEIK010015226.1:5862-20222 GCA_018107945.1 Datura stramonium | reverse complement strand
CACTCATGGTACATGACTTATATTCACCTTACCTGTCTGGTTTACACATGGCTTAACAAGAATCCTCATTCTAATAAACTAAATGACATCAAAAGATCCACAAAAATCATGCATGCAGTCACAAATATACAGCTAATGCATCAAAAGTTTTTAAGCAAGGTCATTTTTTTTTCAAAAATCAAAACATGTGCATTTTCATTGGCTGAGTACTCCTAAGTTATTTCCTAATCAAAACAAAATAACAAAATAAATAATAAAATTCCTAAACATACTGGTTCTACAACATAGCATGTTCGAGGAAAAAGAAACACGGCAAGAAAAACCCTCGGACAAGTCAAAAATTCCAAAAATCACAAGTACACCCCTTCTCCTTTTTGAAAATTAAGCTTCATCCCCAAAGCATTAACTATAATAACATAAGGAAGGGAACATACATGTGGCGCTCTAGGCGCTTCTGTCGTCCTGCGGAGGGGGTATCTCTGCTGTAATCGTGGCGCTAGCGGTGGTCGGCGCACTCAACGAAGTATCCACAGGGGGAGCGGTTACCCCCTTAATATTTTTAGCCGCTTCAACGACCTCGGTGTCAATCTTGGATGAATGTCGCTCACCCGAAAGGTCACGACAACTAACAAGACTGGGCTGAGTCATGGTGGAGCTGCCTGCTCTCTAGCTCGCTCTTGTAGCTCTAACATATGTACGTCATAAGTCTGCAGGCTCTCTTCTCTGGCCCACTTGCATTCCTTCCCCTCTTTCTTCCTCTTCTTTCTCAGACTCTCTTCTCCAGCATCCTCAGCAGCTCTTTTCTTTCCCTTATCTCTAGCAGCTATCTTTGGCTCCCAATAAACCGCCAAGTTAATCTCTTTATTAAGCTCTGCATCTAGATATAGAAGAGTGGGGGTTGCTATAACTGTCGTTGTCGTGATGACAACTCAACTACTTGACTCTGAAGAGCCCCTAACTCCTCATGGAGACCTCTAGTGTCTGTCTACTTTGCGATCCACACATTAAAGCAGCTTTCAAATTCATCCAAGCGAGCATGTAGAGCCTGAGCTAATGCATCTATCTCCACCTTGACCCATGGATTTACGTTTTCCATCATAGCCTAAATATTTCTCTCTACCATGATCAATCGTTTCGCCAGCTTCTGGAGGAAGTTATGAGGCACCAAAATATGCCCTACTGTGTTTGAGTCTGCGGGCTAGGCTGTGGTGTAGCTGAGGTGCTGGGAGCTGACTCTGAATGACCGGCATCTGTAGCTGGTGTCTCGCTCTACTACTGTAAAGTAGGGGCATTCACCTGTGCACCCCCTGCTGGCTGGGCTGTTTGAATCGCGGTGGGAATTCTAGCTCAGCTTACCAGGTTATTCTCATCCCGGATAAGGCCTATGTCTGCAATCCTATAGCCTCCCAGCCTCTCCTCACCCAGTGTATTGGCACCCCTACCTCTATGAATAATTTGAATACAAGACTCGAGAGTGGGATAGTAGTGCTCACCCCCACCACCCAGTCTCGTATCTCCTCTGCAATGATCCTCGGGATGTTGATGGGGTAATATGACATGAGGCATGACACCAAAGATGCTCTGTCAGCACTGAATGTATTATCGTTGACCATGGGTGCTCATCAGTGGCGTACTAGTGTCCAACAAGCTTTTGCTATGAAATTGAGTGAGTTCTTTGTCACCTTCTTTCCACCAGTAACCCATTTAGCTTCTTTCTTGTTCTCAACAATCACATCTTCCAACCATTGCAGCTGCCTTTGCCTTTCCAGCAAGCCCAAATTCCAAATCTGCTTCATTGCCTCCGCCCTGTAGTCATACTCAGGCATCATCCATGTAGGCACGAACTGTGGTCCATAGAGAACTCAAGAGATGGTCTGCTTTGATATATCTACCTCTCGTCCTCGGACCAACGCACTCTTAAGTTGGGGCTGGTCTTTTATTTCCTGCCCCTCCTTTTCCTTTTGCTCCATGGTGGCCAAATAGTTGGCGTAGAACTCCCCGACTATTTCTGCTGTATACTGTGCTGGAGTCTTGGCCATCAATTCAAAACCATAAAAGCTAAAGATCCATTTCACCTCCTCAACTTCATTCACTATGTTTGTGAAGATCCACTGTTCTTCCTGGATGCTTTGCCTTGGCTTTTTCTTGGAGGTGAGAGAGATGCCTTGCCCATAAATTTCTCTAGCTCCCAACACTCTCCACCGAACTGCGCGGTTCTCTCTGGGTAAGGTCTATGCTTGTGCAGCATTTGGGGCCTCCTGCTCTAAGTCATCTCTTCCACTTGCTTCACCTGATTGGGTCTCCATAGACCCTTCCTCTACAGTTGAGTCGTTTCCTTACTCCTGATTATCTTCTCTAGCTCCCTCCTCAGACTGGGGAGCTTGGGCAGATGTGGCAGTAGTTGTCTTAGCTTGCGCTCTTGCTCTTTCCCTAGTGGTTCTTATTCCATCAGTGTCTGAAGTATCTACCTGGTAATCCTCCGCCGAACCACTAGGAGAGTTTCCTGCTTGCCCAACCTCGGACATAGATGTTTCATCAATTATTGTCCTCTGGGCTGTTTCTTTGGATGCTTTGCGCTTCAATGTCATTGTTCTTGTAGAGAAGAAAGTCATAATTCCATATTTTTTTAAAAACCAAGAAAAAAATCTGAGAAATCCTATATACGTGTTACGGCTCACAGGTACAATTCATACCACGAAGGTACGACCCGTACCCTAAGTTGTTTGATGAAGCCTCACACTATGATTTCCTATGTATTTTTTCATGACTCATGGTATAACTCACAGGTCGATTCCACGAGTCATAGGAGGGACTCTTCTGGTTAGCCCTGTTCAGTTATTGGTACAAATGCTCAGTACGACTCATAGTGAAAAACAATTACCCGTACTGTGTTTCATACCACTTTCATGACTTAATTTATTTTTTTAGTTTGCAGGGGTTCTTTTTCACAATTTGGGTACTCAGATTTCCCCAGGTCTAGGCATATCATTCAATCAATTAAACACTACTCATCCCTCCCCTTTTTAATCACTACCTGTAACTCAAAATTTGAAAACATAAATTCATAAGTTTTACCCAACAAAAATATGATATTTCCCAGTTGATCATGGTTTGTTAACATCCCTGATCATTGTATTTTTAAAAAATTTCGAGCAAATTCAATACTCACAGGGGTTTTGATAGTGAAAGCTTCAAACAAGCTAAGATTTTTTTGATATTCAATGCATTACTTACTTGTTTCTTTTTTCTTCAACTAGTAATGACAAATGTGGGTGGAGTCATGCCTAATTTGAGCACGAAATTGCTTGAAGACTCTTAGCTTTTGAGTTACGGGTGTGAGAGTTTTTAAGTTATGGTTTGTAGGTCTGTTTGTTTGCGTGGGAAGAGGGGTCGTGTGAGAGTTTGATTTAAAATAGGAAAAAAGGAAGATGTGAAAACCTGGGCTGAGTCGGGTGATTTTAAAATTTTGACCCGTCATGACTCATACCATGAGTCTACGAAGGACGTATGACTCGTCCCTTGGACTCGTCAGTTATAGTTTTAAGAAACTTTCCTGGAGACCTACGACTGCATCTTACGACCCATACCATGAGGGTACGGGTCGTACTATGACTCGTAGGTCTTTATCTCTTATGATTTGGCCAGTTCACTGGCACAGTGAGTACTACGATCCGTATACATGCGTCATGAGTCATAGGACAAACCGTACCCTGAACTTCTGCTTTGAAGAATCTCTCTGAAGTTTGCCATGCCTCCTGCTATGGCTCGTACAACACTGTCACGAGTCGTACTAAGAGCCGTAGCAACTGCTTTTGCAGCAGTTTTATGCAACTTGTATTTGTCTTCCCTGCACACTTAACCACACATTAGTTCAGTTACTTGGGTTTCCTCCCAAGAAGTGCTTGATTTAATGTCGTGGCATGACACGGGTGGCCCAGTTACGCATACTTCACTAAGCCACCACTTGGGTTTCCTCCCAAGAAGCTCCTAATTTAACGTCGCGACACGACGCAAGTCTCTTGACTACTCAGAATTCATCAAGTGACTCATATTAATCCTCTAGTGCTGAGACTACACTGAATTCCTTCGGTTGTTGCATTGAACAACAGTTGTTAAAGGTGACCTCTTCTTTGTTTAGTCCAAATTTCAACAGGCCCACCTCCACATCTACTAGAGCCCTCTCGGTTGCAAGGAATGGTCGCCCCAAAATGATGGGAACCTCATAATCAACCTCGCCATCCAAAATCACGAAGTCTTGCTGGGAATATAAATTTTTATACCTTGACAAGAACATCGAATGGGATCCCCACTAGCTTTTTAACAATTCTATCAGCCATCAGTAGCCGCATAGTGGTCGGTGTGTGGGCTCCCAACACCAATAGCTTAAACACTACCAAGGGCATCAAGTTGATGTTTGCTCTTAGATAACAAAGTGCCCTTGCAAACTCGACATTGCCAATTGTGCACAGTACAGTGAAAGCACTTGGGTCTTTCTTCTTTTGAGACAAGACCCGTGTAGCTATGGCACTACAGTGATGTACATTGTCTACCAGCTCATAACTTTTGGACCTCTTCTTCTTCACCAAGTCTTTCATAAACTTAGCATATCCCAACATTTGTTCCAACGCCTCTACCAATGGTATGTTCACAGATAGTTGTTTAAGCATCGAAAGGAATTTTTGAAACTTACCATTTTCTGCCTTCTTCTTCATTCTTTGAGGGAACGGTGGTGTTGGTCATGGGATAGCTCTGTGCACTTGAGTTGCTCCTTGATCAGTGTCAGATACTTTCTCCTCTATCGGGGCCTCTGGCAACTCAGCACTTTCCGTCTCAGCACCCTTATCACTTTCCTGAATTACTCTCTCTTCCGTTTAACTACAACCGAAAAAAGAGGGTCAACTATAGTCTTACCACTCCTAATCATCACCACCATACAATGTACATCATTCTTTGGATTATGGACAGTGTACCCTTTTGTCTAGGGTTTAGTGATGCTAAGAGTTACCCAAGCTGCTGCCCAATCTGCTTGATGGCGGTTGCATGAGACTCAACTCTCTGATCCATGCTTGATATGTCACCACAGATCTCCTTCAATTGCTTATCAGTGGACCTCACTTTATTTATCATCTTAGTCATAATGCTCTCCAACTTTGATTGCCCAGCCATTGTGGTAGCCATCGTTTCTTCTCCAATCTCCATCACGCTCACAACTGCGGCTTCAATATCTATACACCTTTTTCAGTTGTAGTTGTCTCTATATTGGTTCCTACCTTTATTTCCAGAACCTTGGCGGCAATTTTCTTGTCCAGATGCTTGGGCATTAGGTCGGAAACTCGCCACTTGGCTTTCTAGGAAATTTGCCTCTTTCTAAAAATCAGAGTGATCAGCTCCCGGCTCCATTCCTTGAGTTTCCATTGCATTTACATTTTTTTCTCCTGCTCCCATGATGTGCTTTATCAGCAAGTCCAATAATGTGCGCATGTGAGCCAACTCTTGGTCACATTCTTCTTTCTTCCTTCGTTGGTCTGCAGTTAAACCAAAAACATATGTACCGAGCGCTGCATCAGCCTCCCTTATATGCCATGCCCTGTTAGTCTTAGTCACCCTGTCAAGGATTGTAGCAGCTTGCTCCCAGGTGTTACTCATCAATGCTCCTCCTGCCACCGTGTCCGCCGCAGCTTTGGTGCTATTATTCAAAGACCTGTAAAAAATTTCCAACAAACTTTCATCTGGGATCTTATGGTTCGGGCACTTTGTCAACTTCTTTTTCAACCTCAATCGGGTTTCATGAAGTGCCTCTGTCTGGACTTGATGGAAGTTGTAGATCTCATCTTTTAGCTGCAACATTCTTGAGGGTGGAAAGAATCTCTCCAAGAAGGCTTGTTTGAGTTCCCTCCCGTTGGTTATGGAGTTGTTGGGCAACTCTGATAACCATAAAGTGACTTCCCTTAATAGAGAGAAGGGGAAAAGTCTAAGTCATATGGTATCCTGGCTAACTCCGGGCAACCTATATGCCTTGCATATTCCTACGAAGTTCATCAAAAATAGGTTGGATTCATCTGTTGCATGACCATTGAACATCCTATTCATGTTTAACAATTGAATCATGGTGCTCATGATATCGAACTTGGTCCCAGTGGGCAGTGGTGGCGGCACAATTGCTCCAGGTCACCAACTTCATCGATGTCTGGGTCCTCATCATCGAAGAATTTAGGGGCAAGTCCATAACCTCTGTTTCCCCTCCTATGTCGACAAGCATTAACTACTTCTTCTTTAACATCTTCTGCATCCTGAAGTGCATCTTGCCAAGCTAGCTCAGCTTGCCTAACTTCTTCAACTATGCGGGCATCTCTTTGTTCCTGGTATTCCATTATGTGCAGTGTTCGTTCAATTTCTGGGTTCAACGGAATTAGGGGATCTCCACTACTTCGAGTGCTTGGCATTTACTGGAGAACATCCTGTGGGTATCAAAAACAAAAAGAAAACTTAATTAAGCGAATAACTAGCAAAAAGTCAAATACAAGCAAATAATCTAGTCTTAACCATATTCCCCATAAACGGTGCCACTTTTTTATAACGCTCAAACCATACCTCCTACCGATGTATGAAGTAGACATTGTTAATAAAGAACCCAACTAGAGGTTGGGGTCGATATTACAGGGAATATGGAAGAGCTAGACTAAAGCAGATAAGTGAACTTACTAGGTAGTTACTCCAAATAGGGGGGTTCTAAAGAAAACAATAATTAAAAAGATAGTTAAAGCTTTAGTTGAAATCATGAATGAAAGATAACTAGGGTTTTTTATTCCCCATAGCTTCATAACTGCTTCGGGTATACTTACGCGATCATCACCAATGCTTACTTTTAGAACTGATAACCTAGGTTTATTCAAACGACTGACCAGTCCCTATTGAATTACTATACTCAATCATCTGACCATGTCTCATGATAGATTGCAAAGTAGTTGTTATCAATATGTCCTAAATTTAACTATCCTGCAACCACAACTCAAGTTAATACAATCATCAAGATCAAGGCTTTATTGTAATTCTTTTTTCCTAATCTCTACCTCTCTAGACTCAAGCAAGCAAAGAATTTGGGCATGTCCTAATGTTGTACACCGTAAAGAAATGTTTAAGAATGAAGAGAATACAATACAAGTATTTATTTGTATTGGTTTTGAATCACTTTTATGTAACCCTAGCTTGTTAATCCATCATGGTTCCCACAACCCTAGCTATGGAGGTTTTAGCCTCTCATGGTTTCAAGGTTGTGATTTACATTCATATTTTAATACATAAATCAATACTTACAACTATGGATGAGAGAAAAACTTCTTTATATTAATCAGCAAAATCCTCACGAACAATATGAAAATCAAGAAAAGGTTGATCACAAGTTTGAAAAACGCAATTCTCACGTCTAATTCTCTCTAACTTGAGTTCTAATCTATTCTAATCACTTCTAGTATCCTCCATTATGAAAATAAAATATAAAACGTATTTATACAGACATAAAAATTCTTTTCCTAGGCTAACAGGGTGAATTTCCATAACTGAAGCTGCCTGCGTCACGACCCATTCTACGATCCATAGCAGGTAGGTACAAATTATACCTGCTTTCCGTATGTCAATTGACTGGCTGAAATTCGGTAAGTGTTGGATCCTGGTATGACTCGTACATTCTTCCTACGATTCATACTGTGCTTTCGTGGCTTGACTCTGAGACTTGCATCTTTTCTGACGTTCTTCACGAGTGCTATGGAACAACTTGTACCTTCATTCCACAAACTCATATATCTATCCTTAGCAGGAGCCAGCCTCTTGTGCAAATCTTCTGAATCTTTTCACGATTTCTTCACCAAAACTCGTACAAGCTTTGTACGACTCGTACTAAGAGTCGTATGATGCACTCTTCATCCTTAGCCTTCTGAAACTTCTCAAGATCAGCTGTACGGCTCGTAGAACCTTCCTGCGGCACATACTGTGAACTGTGAATTGAGCCTATTTTGTACACTTTCAGGCTATCTTTTGCACATTTTTGCTCCAACATCAATTTATTCTATAACAAAAGGAAAAGTTCCTTGTATCCACATAAATATACCTAAGTCCATGCTATTTTCTTTGTTTTGAGCGTCGAAAGTGATGTAATCTCACATCACATCAAGCGGTGGAGGTGGGGTAGAATACTCTATGAAAGGTCCGTGGTGAAATTGGGGAAGAGGAGTCATGAAGACTCCACTTGTTTGTCCATAGTGATAGAAAAGAGTAGAGTCTATATTCCTTGATTCAAGGTCCAAAAAATGATTTACCAAGTTATCCATCCTCTCTTCCATATGGGAAGATAAAGTGGTTATCATGTTCACCGCATCATGCAAAGTGGGTTCCCCGGTGGGCATCCTATTCACGTCTTCTTGATTGGAAATCTTACCTATGGAATATACACAAAAAAAACAGTAAAAAAACTCGTTACATTAGTGAAAATAATTCACACTTGCTCAAGGAATGCTCACCTTAGATGCCGCACAATTTCCATGACAAAAGATTGTATCTTGTGTAAGTCATTGTGTTTCAAGTGGTCAAGCTCAACTCAAGGTCTAGAATGGATTCTTGTTGACTCAAGCTAACGTGATGGAATCAAGAAATTTCAACGAGAATAAAGAGAAATAAATGTAGAAGAAGAAGCATGAAAAAATTCAGACTAAAAAAACTAAGTAACAAAAAGTAGGTAAAGTACTTGATGTTAGTAGTTTTTTGGAGTTAAAGGGATGAAAAATATGAAGAACTAATTAAATGTGTTAATTAGATGTTAATTAGGGTATAAATCGAAAGAAAAATGAGTTTGGAAGAAGAACCGTGAAGTTTGGACACTTACAAAAAATTTGGGGTCCAAAAAGTCCCAACAGTTAAAAATTTTTTAACTAAAAAGCAAAATATCTGCACACTTGCTCTCTGAAAGTGAGACTCACATGCCAGAAGTGAGAGTGGGGAAGGCTGGAGCTGCTTCAGCTGATGTGGCTGCTGACTGGCATTGATATGGCGCTGAGTCAGTGCTGACGTGGCTGCTGACTAGGCTTCTGAGTTGACTGCTTTGCTGGCAGTCCAGTGGTTGATATCTGCTAGCTGGGTGCTGACATGGTATCCACGTGGATTTTTAAAAAAAAATTTGAAAAATCTATTTTTTTTTCAATTTCGAATTTTTTCAACTAATAATTTCCACAAATAGACCCACAAACATATTTTTCACAAAATTAAAGGGAAGAAATGGATCAAAGTACCCTTGGGTCTTCTTCTTCACCTTGAAGATATTAAGATCCTCAAGAACACCAAGAACATGAAGAACAAAACCCTTGATCAAAATTTAGAATTATGTTTCCCTTGATGTAGAGAACAAACTCCAATTAAAATTAAGTTTCAATTTAATCCCAATCAACAAGACCCAATTGGAATTTTCATAAAATCTTCAAACCTTGAACATCATTAATAGTTGAAGTCTCTCTACAACTCCAAATCACTTCAAACTTTAGGATTATGTTCCCCTTGATGTAGAGAACAAAACTCAATCAAAATTAATCTACAAATGAAGCTCCACCAATGAAGCCAAATTGCCAATTTCTTCAAGTCTTCAAGCTCCAAGGTCTCCAATGGTAGAAATAATTTCCAACTCAAACTTCAAGATAAATCCTAAGATCTAGACTCAATAAACATTAGCGAACAAGAATCTAGTGTCAAAAACACGAGAAAAACAAGAAAAAATTTTGGATCTTTTTTCAATTTTGTAATTTGTTTTTGATATTTTTTTAATACCTAAATCCCAAGATTAGTATTGTAAGAAAAATACTAATTCTTTCTCTAAATATCAAATGATACAATAAAAAGTAAAGGATAGATAAATAATAACTAACTTGACACAAAATTGGAAGGAAAAACAATCATTGTTAAGAAACAAGGACCTCAAATTCGCAATCCAACAAGCACAAAGTTCTTAGAAAGACCTCAAGGGAGATTAATTACCCTTGCAACACTCCTCTCTACATAATTAACAACCTAATGCTACGCAAAGTCTTAGCAATCTACTACAATCAAAATATTATTTGTTCAATGTCATCAAAAATTCTCTATGAAAATTACAAGAACTCCTATTTATACTAAGTAAGGAAAAGAAGATATCATTACAAATATTCCCTTAATGAATATGGGCCTTGTTTGGTTCTCTTCCCTTTTCTTGAAATCAAAGAATGACCATTTGCAACATTATCCCATCTTCTTTATCAACATGGCCACCTTGTGCTCCCGTCCATCCTTTACCCTCCCAAGTTATCATCCATATATAGGCACCTTGGATTGTATCAAGGAGAAAGACGAAGAAGATAGTGAGGGAATAATTGTAATCAACTGAGGAGATAGACACATACTTCACCAAAGACGGTAGAAGCCTCAGCCTAGATATCGTAACAATAAAAAGAATGAATACCGATGTTATCATTGTGGAAAACCTGGATACATAAGGCAAAGTTGTCCTGAATTGAAAAAAAGGAACTTTCATAAAAACAACAAATCCATGGGAGCATGGAGTGATGAAGATGTCTCCTATGAAGAAATAGAAGAAGCTACCAACATCTGCTTTATGGCCTTTGAAGGATCGAACAAGGTAATATCAAATCTCTGTAATAAGTTTCAAGATCTTTAAGACTCCCTAGATCTTGTCATAGATGAACTGCAAAAACTTATTGATGAATATAATAAACTGGCCAGAGAAAAGAAGGACTGGTAAATTCTTATTGAAGCAACTCAAATTGAAGTAGATTTTCTTGAATAAGAGCTAGGTGAAGTCAAGATGCAATTAAATAGCATAAATAAATCACCCAGTCACATCTCAGTCCACTCGAATAAATCGCATTCTAATTCTTCCTTAAGAGCCTCAACTAGTTTTCACTCTGCTAAATGCTTCTCTTCTCCCAGATGCTACTCATTTTGGGAAACATGTTCATAAGTCATTTAATTGTAAATTCTATTCTCGTGGAAAACGGGTTTGGAAGAAAAAAAAACAACCTATGAAACCACTTCTACTAACTTACTAGGACCTAAGAAAGCTTGGGTACCTAAGAGAAATTAATCTTCTTATTTTGCAAGAGCAATCCAAAGGAAGCTATAAAATTGGAATATGGGTAATTGATAGTGGATGCTCCAGAGACATGATAGGAATAAAAAAAAATTATATCTGTTAAAAAAATTGATGGAGGATATATCAGATTTGGTGACAATGCCAAAGGCGAGGTGGTTGGTGTAGGATTTATCACTATAAGTCCCTCATGTTACTTAATTGAAGTGTATCTTGTGAATGGACTGAAATACAACTTGTTAAGAATTAGTTAACTATGTGATGCTGGGTCGGCGTTCTATTCAATGTTATCATATGTACCATCAGCAATGCCTCTAGAAACATTTTTCTTATCAGTGATCGCATTAAAAACATTTATGTGTTAAATAATGTTGATCTACCTACTCTAACTTGTCTTGTAGCTGCCTCAAATGATCCAGGTATTTGGAACAGGAAGATAGGCCATGCTAGCACGCACACTATTGAAAAAATTTCTAAACTAAAACTAGTTCTTGGTTTGCCTAAATTAAATTTCTCAAATAACCCTATGTGTGATGTATGTCAACTGGGAAAACAAACCAAATCCTCATTTAAGTCTAAAGACATTGTGAGTACTTCTATCCCTCTTGAACTTCTTCACATGGATATATTTTTCCCTACCAAAACTGCTAGCATTGGTGGTAAGAAATATGCTTTTTTTATTGTTGATAATTTCTCATGATTCACTTGGGTCATGTTTTTAGCTCACAAGGATGAAGCCTTCTCAAATTTCGAAATTTTCTACAAAAGGCTCCAATGAGAAAAGGGATACTTTATCTCATCTACTCACAGTGATCATGGAAGGGAATTTGAAAATCAGTCGTTTGAAGAATTCTATAATCATCGGGGTTATACTCAAACCTTCTCTTCACCTCGAACTCCTCAGCAAAATGGAGTCATCCAAAGGAAAAATCGCTCCCTTCAGGACAGTGCTAGGAAAATGCTCATAGAACATTATCTTTCTAATCATTTTTTGTCTGAAGTTGTAAGCAGTACATGTCATATCCTTAATCGATGTCTCATTCGGCCTGTGCTAAAAAAGACTCCCTACGAATTATGGAAAGGAAATAAGCCAAATATAAGTTACTTTCATCCATTAGGATGCAAATGTTTCATCCACAACAATGGTAAGAACAATCTCGGTAAGTTTAATCCTAGAAGTGATGAAGGAATTTTTCTTGGGTATGCACCACTGAGCCGTTCTTTTAGAGTTTTCAATAAATGTACTTTAACTGTTGAGGAATCTTTTCATGTTGTATTAAACGACTCTAACCCATTGACAAGCCTTATTGAGCATGATACAGGGGAGGATGGTCGAACCAACTCACAAACTACTAAGACATTAGCAAAACAAGATTCAACCATATCTGAGGAAGAAAGCGTTATTGAAATACCCAAAACCTCTCCTTCAAAGAAACCAGACCAAGAGGAAGAAAATCAGCAAACTAAAGTCTCAAATATTCCAAGAGAATGGAGAAACGAAGCCAGCTACCCAAATCACTTTATTATTGGGCATCCAAATGCTCAGCAACAGACAAGATCATCTTTAAAAAATCAATCATCACTGGCATTGGTGTCTCAAATTGAACCAAAGAAAAGTGATGAAGCTCTTATTGATGAATATTGGCTAAAAGCTATGCAAGATGAACTGGACCAGTTTGAAAGAAGTCGCGTTTGGACTCTCATTCCAAGGCCAACAAACGCATCAATTATTGGTACAAAGTGGGTGTTCATAAACAAATTAAAAGAAAAAGGTATGCACGTCAGAAATAAAGCCAAGTTAGTTGCACAAGGGTATTCTCAACAAGAAGGTATTGACTACGACGAAACCTTTGCTCCAGTTTCTAGACTAGAATCTATTCGCATTTTGTTAGCATATGCAGTTTATAAACGTTTTAAACTCTTTCAAATGGATGTTAAAAGTTCTTTCTTAAATGGACTTATAAAAGAAGAAGTCTTTGTAAAACAACCACTTGGGATTTGAAAATCCCTTATGTCCCGACTATGTTTTTAAACTCTGTAACGCTCTCTATTGTTTGAAACAAGGTACAAAATCCTGGTATGAATGTCTAAGCCCTTTTCTAATCAAAGATAATTTTCATCAAGGAAAAATTGATAATACTCTTTTTATTCAACGTTCCTCTACTACTATTCTGATTATTCAAATTTATGTAGGTGATATTATATTTTGAAGTTTTGACTCTACCCTATGTAATAATTTCACATATTTAATGATAGGGGAATTTGAAATGAGCATGATGGGAGAACTGACATTCTTTTTAGGTCTTCAAATCCGTCAATCGACTGAAGGAACATTCATCGGTCAAACTAAATATACTAAGGAGCTGATAAAAAAATTTGGTCTGGGAAAAGGAAATGTTGTTGGAAGCCTAATGAGCCCTTCAACATGCTTGGAGAATCACTCAACTGGGAAAAGTGTCGATGAAAAACTCTACAGAGGAATGATTGGATCACTTCTGCATCTTACTGCTAGTCGGCCAGACATCATATTTAGTGTGTGTAAGTGTGCTAGATTTCAATCAACTCCTAAAGAATCCCACCTAACTGTAGTAAAACAGATAATTTGTTATGTGATTGGAACTCAAGATTTTGGTCTATGGTATTCTCATTCTAACAACTTTGATTTGATTGGTTACACAAATGCAGATTTTGTAGGTGACAAGTCCGATAGAAAAAGCACTAGTGAATCATGTCAAATTCTCGAAGAAGCTCTCACTTCTTGGCAAAGAAAAAAATAAATTTATGTAGCACTATCTACTACAGAGGCAAAATATCTGGCTCTTAGAAACTATGGAGAATAATTACTATGGATGAAACATCAGTTGCTAAACTATGATTTAAATTATGAAAGCATTCTTATTTTATGTGATAACACCTGTTCCATTAGTCTCTCTAAATATACTGTGCATCACTCTAGAGCAAAGCATATAAATATTACACATCATTTTATTCGAGATCATGTTGAAAATGGAGATATTTACTAGAATTTGTTGACTCTAAAATCAACTAGCTGACATTTTTACTGAACCCCTTCTAGAAAATAATTTTTTCTTTCTAAGGAAAAGTTTTGGGGTTATTTCCTATTCTTTAATTAATTTTTTTTAATTATGTGTGATATTTCTTTGCCTAAAGTTACTTGGTTTTTTAAAATTATTTCTTTGCCTTAATTAACGTGCTTAAAATCCTGCATATCTTTTTT
>JACEIK010015224.1:8148-20224 GCA_018107945.1 Datura stramonium | reverse complement strand
AAATAAAAATACTAACGCCCTAACAATGTGCCTACCCGTCCAAGCCTAATATCCAAGAAGCGATGGACTACTAGTTCAGATTTGGGATATAGAATTCTTAGGGCTGTTAATATGATAAATGTCAATTAAGCAAATCTAAATAATAAGCACATAAAGGTTTCATGTAGCATCCATGCAAATAAAGCCTATAAATATGAATTCTAAACATGTGTGGACAGGTCCTATGAATATGATTTCTAATGCAAAATCGGGCTTAAATATTCGAAATATGATTTAACGAATATAGTTTGCTCCTATGTTCGTGATCCATGTTGTGGTTAAATTATCCTATAGGCAAATTTTGTAATGACAAATAAACAGTCAAACAGGTAACTCACAGGCGTGATTCTTGGGTAATCATTAGTCCCTAATGATCATGATTTCTAATGTGCTGTTTTGACATTTTGATGCTACGCTTGAACAGTAAGACAATTTTGAATAAAAATATCACATAAATCATATTGGCATGATATCTAGCATTGATGGATTAAGCATATTAAGGAGGTAATTAAATCCTATAGACATTATTTCTAATGTTGTTTATATGAACGAATCCTATTGACAGATTTTCTAAGTGATTAACATGATGAAACACAAATAAACTAGAGACATGGTGAGATAAGCGAGCTAGTTAAAGGAAAAAAGGGAAAAGGACCCCGGAAGACAAACTTAAGCACATATTCCCCGCCCCCTCGAAATAATAACGCTTTTTCATTATGCACATCATTTATTACAATATTACAAATATCAATAACAAAGAAAAAGTAAATTCCTATGCTAAGTGACCTCTCGACCCCCACCCAGGACCCGGACAACACTTTTTTTTATCTTCTATTCCTTTGGAAAGGTTCCTGTAAACATAAACAAATACTACAACAAAGCATGTGCGAAGAAAACTAAGACATCACAGTCGAAACGTGGAGATTTTAAATCTAGAGTATACTTCCAATAAACATATAAGCTTGTCACGGGAAACATATAAGAATACACATGGATATATGAAGAGTTTAAACATATAAAAATCGAAAAGTGTGCCCGAGTACTGAAGGGACATAGAGAAACACATATTGTAAAGCTTCTAAACAATGCAAATGTGCAATAGTAAAACAAAGAAGGTAGACTAAACAGTAGGAGCGAATTAAAAGTAAATGGCCCCACGAGAATGAGGAGCATGAGAAACTAGAGAATATTCTTGAATATCAAACAGTACCTTTAAGTGTTAAGGAGGAGATAAAATTTATACTAGGAATGTTTAGATGCTAAAGAAAAAATAAAGTAAAGTTGTCTTGCTTGAAGAACCAAGTGAGGTTCTTGTTATGTTGCCAAAGGGATAGTAGTGGTCCCCTGAATTAAAGGAGAGGTGGAAGTCATACTTATATAGCCATGGAATCATATCAATCAAGGGGTTCAAGAAAGAAGAAAAATAAATCAGAAAGTCAATCAATGAAATTATAACATAATTGAACTAATTAATCCAAGAGATTATTCTCATTTCCATATACAATAATTTAACATAAATAATCTCATACTCAAAAGAACAAGAAAGGAATGTTGGCCAATGTCAAATAGTGAAATCTTTTTATTTTTCACTATACTCGAATCAATTAGTCCAAAACAATCGCTGTTTACCAAAATAATTTGAATCATATAAGGAAAGACATTTAATCACAAGGTGAAGGTAAATAATGATTTAACATAAATAAAATATATGGTTAAGTCGTTTTAATTTACTAAAGGAAGGAAAGGATATGGATGTTCAAGAAGGTTTATTAGGAAAATTTATTTCCTTGAATAGGATAGCCAAACCAATTATGTGTAAAACTGATGAGTTATTATCATAAACAAACAGGTGCAATGGCTGTTACACGATTTGAAAATTATCAAAAACTCAAGAAATCTTAAGCTACCATGGATTGGACATCATAGCATATAACCTTAATAATTAATCTAGTCTTAAATAGGGCAAAAAGAATCATGTTTACCATAATGGATGAGTAACAAATCATTCCAAATAGTGAAAGGAAACAAAGCAGAATATGAATCACAACAGCTATGCATAAAATATCAGTTGGATTTTACCGAAACAGAAATATTTAATGTTGTTACTTGTTTGAAGACCAATAAGCACTTAATCATGTTTGATTAATTCAAAATTTGGAAGAGGAAGGGACTATAATTGATATGAAAAAAATGTAGCTAATTATGTTGAAATAGCTTCTGATAAAACAGGAAATGTAAGAATCGTGAACTAGAATCTGCAATTGCAAATGTAAAAACACATATTTAGATATATATCAATTAAAACAAGCAAACCTTTTATGAAACATGTANACAAGCAAACCTTTTATGAAACATGTATGAGATAAGTTAGAACTCACGAAAATTGACTACTTTCACATATGACAAAACACAAGAATAGCAGGTCAAGAATCAACATATCTTAAACAAAATTCGACAATCATAATTTCGGATAAAGAATAATAATAACAGATCATAAAATATATTAAACCAATGACAAGGTTTGTGGTCGTCGAGATGATCGTAGGCAGAAAAGCCGTTAGAGATCAGCTATTCTCTGGTGGTGTTGGGAGGAGCAACGATGTCCGGAGTAGTGGTATTGATATAGGGCAGTGAGAGGAGAAGAAAAAGAAGAGAGGGGGAGAGGTTCAACGCAGGGTTGCGGCGCCGTACTTCGCCGGTACAGCAGAATTCTTAGCGTATGGCTGGTTGGTTTCGTAGTTGTTCACCGGAATAAATGGAGGTTCTGGCCAGAGGAGAGAAAGAAGAGAAAGGGGAAGAGATGAGAGTGGTCTAACCATGACGCGTTCGCCGAAGCAGGGACGACACTGTGATGTAAGAAAAGAGGTGGTGCAGCGGTGAGGTAGAGGGGAATGAATGGTATTCGGTGGCGGCATTGGCTATGGTGGTCGGGATTATTTGCCGAAGAAGGTTAGTGAGAGAAGAGAAGGAGCCGGCTGGTTCAGTGGTGTTAATAGAGATCTATTTGGTTGTTGGTCTCGGGTGAGAGGGAACAAAAGAAGAAGGCGACCATGCATGGTATTTCGCCGCTGGTCCACTGGAATTAGTGGTGTGGCGAGGTGAAGAGGAGGGAAATGTGCGGCCGATTGTGTGGAGTGAAGAATGAGAGTTTTTTTTAGGGATTTTGGGTGAATTTTTGTATTAAAGGAAAATGGGTAGGGTTTAATATTAGCCATAGGATCAACTAGGATGAAGGGCTGGGATTAAAATGAATTAAATGGGTCGGATCATTGGGTCGGATCACGGATCTGGGCTGAATAAATGGGTAGGACCTAAATTAAGGCTAAATTGGATTTAAATAATAGCAAATTTGATCAAGAATAGCTAAAATTGGCACAAATTAGATAGAAAATGGCTATATTTTAAATAAATTGGAGGAAAATTGAATTAGCTGCTACTAAATTAATAAAAATACTGTACTTGTAAATAATTTGATAAATAGATAATGTAATAGTTTCATTTACGATAAAATTATATAAATATCATTATTAATATAAACAAATTATAAAAATTAAGTAGAATTATACAAAGATTATTATATAAATAATTTATAAAATTAAAGTAAAATTACGTCTATTTAAAAATAAAAGCTCGTTTAATTGAAACTATTTATGCATACATATTGATACGCAATATACTATATATGACACAATTACATAACATTCGAAAATTAATAAATTGCAACTAAATGTGAATAAACATTTCAAAATTATAATTTGAAATAATTATGCAAAATTTAAGAATTATGAAAATTAATTTATGAATGCGGACTAAACAATTACGTCAAAAAGGTAATTTTAAAACATGCATAATATATATTAATAAGTAGCTTAGACGAACATAGGGAGGTCAAAATTGGGTGTCAACAATATAATAGTTTTGTTGGATATAAACATCTTGTGTTCTTTTGAGCACTCTAGGTATACTATCTAAGGATAAATGCTGATAGCCTTTATGGATAACAGATGGCGTTCTTCACCGGATGATCTTGACCTCTTTGGCAAAATAAATGCATGTCAATTTGGCATGTCAGATAATGAGTACTTAAAAAATGAACATCGTCTTCCATAGGTATTCGAAGTGAATAAATGCATCAATGTTGTTCTCCACCAGTATTCGACGTGAAAAATAAATATGAACATCATCTTCCACAGGTATTCGAAGTGAGTAAATGCATCAATCTTGTTCTCCACCAGTATTCGACGTGAAAAATAAATATGAACGTCGTCTTCCACCTGTATTCTATGTTAATGAGTGCATGAATATCATCCTCCACTGATATTAGACGTGGAAGAGTGCATGAACATCATCTTCCATCGGTATTTGACATAATGGTCCATCAATAGGACAATGCTAGGGCTTTTCGATTATGAACATTAGCCTCTATTGATATTTGATGTGATTTTAGGTACCTTTGGTCTTTTATGGAAATGATCATTAGCCTCCACTGGTATTCAACGTGATAAATAAATATAATGAATGCCGTCCTGCTGGTCTTCAACGTTATAAATAAATATAATGAACGTCGTCCTCCACCGGTATTCGATGTTATAAATAAATATGATGAACATCATCCTCGCTGGTATTCAAAAAAATAAATGCATGAACATCATGTCCTACCAGTATATGAAGGAATAAATGCATGAACGTCATTCTCCACCAGTATTTGGCGTGATTAATTCATGAGATCCTTCATCGGTATTCGACGTGATTTTAGGTACCTTTGGCCTTAAGATAATGAAAATTGTCCTCCATAGGTATTTAATATGATTGGTAAATATGATTAATGTCATCCTCCGCAGGTATTCAACATAATGAATGCATGAAGATCGTCCTCCATATTTGATGAGTTGGTAATTTACCAAGTCATTAGGCTTTTAAACATGAGCTTTTGCATGATTTTCAAGTCATTTAGGAAGGTTTATGACCTTTCTCTTTGATTTTTCCAGGTATTTAATGTAAAAAGGTAAAGTGAAGAAATTGAAACAAAAAGCACGGTGCTGGAAAAAAAGGACCTGCGATTCGCAGGATGACACTTGCGAAACATAGGCACAACACAGGAAAACACTGCTTTGAAGTTGAAGGAACACTTGTAGAACGCGGGTCAGTCTGACGAAACGCAGAACCATGACTGGACTTTCTAGACTAAAGTTGCAATCGACTTGTGCCTCGTGGATGAGCACCTACGAAATGCAAGTGCCTTGCAAGTGAGGCCGTCATCAAAGGAGAAAATCATCCAGCACAAGAAAAGAGGAGCAGCTTTACCTTATTTTTGTACACCTTTTGTAAAGAATAGAAATTCTATTCCATTCCATTCCATTGAGTAGTGAGTTTGGTTTTGGATTGAATTTAGTGAGAGAAAAATATAGAGAAAAGTGAGAACTTTTACCTTCATCTTCTTCATCTTTCTAAGGTAAAAAACTCCATCATAGAACAAATTGAGCTTGAAATTTCCTCTTAATGATGAAAGATATTGATTCCTTTATTGGTTTTATCTCTTGTTCTTCATTTATGAGTAGCTAAATCTCTTGCTAGGGGTGTGTGCATGATATGGGCTAAAATGGATTGGGTGTTGCTAGTTCAATATTAGAATTACTTATTTAGCATAAAATCCATTGTTTTCTCTAAATTATAATTGAAATATCTATAATTACTAGTATGGATTGTGCTTACTTATTCTATTTTTGCTTGAAAAAAGAAGAATTGGATATGAGTGAGAAAACAATGGTGGGTATTTGAATTTTGATTGTGTGGGATTGGGCTAGAGATAGCTAACACACACTTTCATACACCCATTAAAGAATTGAGGCTAGATATTTTCACGACCTGAACATAGGCCCGGATCGAGACACGGGACAAGAAATCCCGAGAGGCTCCAAGTCAATTCATGGCATGAACATACATCTAACTCATCATAACTAAGTGGAAGATCATAGTAAATAACATAGTGGAAGTCTAAATAAAACTTAACATCTGAACACATACATGAGTCCAACGTTGCATACACACTATGTCTGAAAAGCCTCTAATACTGACGAGTTGATGGGACAAGACCCCAACTAACTCACTGAAATTTGGAAACTAAAAATACGACATACAATTGATAAGAAGGGCCCTCGCAAGATGAGGACTCATCAACTGATACCGAGAAGTGCTAACCCCGGAATTCTGACTAGCGACGAGACTGAGCCTGGATATCAGAGCCTGTATCATGAAATGATACAACATAGAGTATGCGATTAGTACGTGGAATGTATCGAGTATGCAAGGTAAGTAAAACCGCTAAGTAAGTGAAATCATTAAATCATGCACATAATAAAACATAATCAACATAAGATTTTGAGAGTAGGGCTTGCATGCTATTTTCTGAAATCATGATCTGAACATAATTGAACATCATAACTGAATCGAATGACCCAAAGCTGAAAACTGGTAGTCATAAGTAAAACTGAACATTGGGTCAAACCTACTGAAAACATAATATCATGACTGATGTACATGCATAACTGAAATCATGAGGAACAATGGGAGACTCGTTATATAACCGACATTACCACGATAGAGCTTACGTGGTCCCGACTATTACACTCAAGTGGGCAGAGCCGTCCAAAGCTTACCAGGGTTAAGGGCGCTCCCATGATATTGATATCAAGCTCAAGGCCCCTTGGGGCAGGGGAAAGATCCAACGGAGGTCCTAAATAATCTGATCATACCTATGTTGGCGCGTAGTTCTGAGGTATAAGGTTGACTGACCCTTAGCTTACTCGGTGCTAGACATTTCTCCAAAAAACATGCATATGCTATCCATCGTTTTTCAACAAAGCTAGCCATCGTTTAGTGACAAAGCTGAATAATAACATACATGTAATATCTTAAATCATAACATGAGGAGCCTTGACTCAAATCATACCACAAGTTGAAAATAATGGGATTCTTGACTCCAAAACCATGTGGTAAGCTAATTCATGAAATCATAAGACATACTTGGTCATATGGGCTTTCCAAATACTTAAACATGCTTGAAATCAACTTAATTCACTTTGAAAACATGAACATAAGCATGGGTATTTTGTTGCGCCCCAACGCACGCGCAACTGTACGCGGTCGTACAAGTAATACAGTGGCCCTTTGTAAGAGCCGGATGTCGAACCCACAGGGACTGGAAAAATTCAGTGAATTATAAAGTTCAAGTTCTAATTTAACCTTAACAAGTGTTGATTTTAGAAATTTCAGAAAATTCTAATTAAATCTAAGGGTGATCACAAAACAATCGAGAAACAATACAAGAAGCAACTAGAGTTAAGACCTGATAATCATGCAATGCTACAATTCACAATGGTTCAAGTATGAAAACTTTAGTTGTTGTCTCACATAATTAAAATGTTATGTTCATAGTCTTTCGAGCCTCTAAACACAACAAACTAGTCTCAGACCTACATCGTTGAGCAGAGATGTGACGTCCTAATTCGTGAGCAATTTAACTACGTGGATGTGGTTTATGGAGTTTGTGCCCTTGATTATGGACTTTTGTACCTATAATCATTTAACCTGACTTAGCTTCACAACTACTTCTACGAGCGGTGATGTGACAATTCTAAGTCGGTGTCTAGCTTATCCCATTTTAGTAACCAAGCAAGGCAAATTAGGTATAATTTCTATCCTAACCGCTAATCCTATCGTAAAGATAAGAACTTGCTCCCTACATTCTTGTGTTCAAGACTTGGGTTACTCTTTCTAGCTTTTATCAAAGCTTAACGAGTTTATTGTTATGGTGATCAAGCATAAAAACAACAATAATGAAGAATGTAAGAAAAAACAACAACTAACAACTCAAACCAACGAAGAATTCATGCAATTACATTTATATCATGTGGCCTCAACCCTAGAGGAAAGGTTTTATCTACTCATGTTCGTACAAATACTCAAAAACATAATTATAGTAAGATACTTACAAAAGTAGTTAAAAGATAATGAAAAATAACGAACCCTAGGCAGAGTTCTTCACTTCTCCCTTCGCTCCTTTTTGGTGTTCTAAAAATATTTCGTGATAAAAAGATTTTAGGAGCTAAGTGTCCTATTTATACTAAATGAAAAATCACAAATTGTCCGGCCATAGACTGCCTCCATGCCACGCTGCCCATCGCGCAGCAGCAGCTCCGTGGCACGGGGCTGTCGCGCATGCCTACTGGAAATTGTCTCTCGGCAGGACTTGTGCGAGGCGCCTGGCGTGGCACGCTGCTGGTCACACCTTGCGCCTGCCGTGGCACGTAGCCCATCACGTAGGGCATGCCTGATGACCTCTCTTCTCGAGCGCGCATCAAAGGCGTGGCACGACATCTAATGCACAGATTGTGCTGTGTGGCATGCTGTCCTTGCCGGCAGTTCACCTCTCATGCCATCTTCATGCGATCTTCCTCCAATTCTTTTCGATGTTTCTCCTTGCTTGTGCATCGTCATATTTAACCTATCCTTAGCATTTTACACCTACAAACAAGGGCTAATCACATTGGTTAATTTATGCACATTAACTATACAAAATTACATAAGAATGTAATTATATAATTTGACAAACTTGACTAAACTAAGGTATAAAATAACACTTTGGGAACATTATGCCCAAGATCACTACCCCAAACTTAAAACCTTGTTCGTCCTCGAACAACTCTATTACATCTCATGCATATGAAGAACTTACACATAACTAATAGAGGCAAGACAATTCAAGCTACGGCTACAACAATTGTTTAGATGGTAAGTTAAAAATATAGCATGCAAGATATAACCATTAAAATCACATATAGCTACGTTAAGACTTCCTAGCCTTAAGAATCGACTCTCAAACTCAACAAACTCATGCAAATTAACCAACCAACAAATCCGACATAAATTTTATCCTTCATCAAACATGTGCCCTCACAACAAGAGAGTTACCCATTTTTTCACTCATAAATTTCCAAATTGTGACATATAAGGGTGTATGAATAAGAAATAAGCTCACTCTCACAAAGAATTCACATGCAACATGTATTGACCCATAAGCTTGCCTTTAGTGTTTTACTCCACTAATTTAGGAATGTTTGAAAGTAAGATTAAGTAGGACTTAGTGTGTTCTAATGTAGGCTAAGGTATGGGTAGGTACTATTCTGGCCAGTAATAGTGACTATCTTCCCTACGCGCTTTTAATACATCACACTTTCATTACGAATATCTATCCTCTTACTTCACCTTTATTCTTTTCAACTCTCATTTTTCCTCTTTGTTTCCCCGTTTTCTTAGGCACGCTTAAGCTATTAGTAAGGAGTACATAAGAAATTTTTTTTCGCTCTTTTCTTCTTTTACTCCCTAATATCTCTTATTTATTTTTAAACGAATGCACCTCTAGTCTTTTCTTCAACTCCCAAAACTACTCATTTCATTCTCCTTCCAACTTCTCACTCCTTAACTACTTTTGCATTTTCACTTAAGCGCTTAGGAGTTTTGGATCAAATTCAAGGCTATTGAAAAGAAAGGATTAAGCTCATTTTGTGTCTAGCAAAGAATAGGCTAAAGGCTCAATAGGGCTAACTAAGATCAGACATTCAAGGTAGGTAAAGCAAATGATAAAAACTAGGCTCATTCAAAGAAATGCCTAAATCATCTCCTACAGTCGACATCCCTTATTTCATTTTGTATACACACCAGGCAAGTTCTAGACACTACACAATGACATGGAATATTCTAAAACCTTATACTCACATCACATGCTCAATTTAAGAAAGATCGAGTAGACTCTTAACTCAACTAATCACAAGAATTCAGAATTAAGCTTTTAACACATAAAGTCATATTCAAGAACCAAGGTGTCTCAACAGAGTCATACAACTACTAAGCATGCTTCAAAATTTACAACACTTGCATCTCACAATCATGTACAACACATAATAATAATATAAAGATATGAATAAGCTAAGGGTTCACAACAAAAACCTATTGATTAATTTTCCTTTAAGACGGTCGTCATCCATCCATCGTTGGGAAAATCCCTAACTATGACTAAAACCAGCTATGTACAGACACAAAAAACTTTTATTCCTAGGTTCAAAGTTGCCCCCTTTGGAAAAGAACCGAAAATAAAAACCAAAGGGTGGGTGAACTGTGCTCAACTCAAACTTTTTTCATCAACCAATATCATACCAAACACTAACTTCACCCCAATTCATTAAGCACAAGATTTTTGAAATTTACCTCACCCACACTTGAATCATGCTATGTCCCCAAAGCATCCATTGAAAATAATACAAGGGTGAGAAATACTCCCTGAGGACTCTAGGCCTAGCTAACAACATGTTCTTCCTCATTTGAACAAGTGGGTTACCGACCCCACACTCACCCTCTTTCCATGCTCCTTAGATTCCTCTTCTAAGGGTACTCAGACTTTCCCTCAATCTGTGCTAAAGTCACCACAACAACAACACAAAGTGATCATAACCAAAATCAAAATAAAAGAAAAATAAAATTGTACCCGTGGTACCCTTGGGTTGCCTCCTAAGTAGCGCCTGATTTTATGTCGCAGCACGACGTGGACTATCCTTTTCAGGATATCCTCAAATAATTGTTCCCTTTCGAGAACCATCTTCTTCTCTTTTTGTTTTTAGAGGGAACAACCTCCACTTTGTCCCTCTCTACTTCCAACTTCTTCTCCAATTTTAGCTCTCTATCAGATTCGGGCTGAAATGTCATCATGTCCTATAGAAGTGGACCCATGGAGTCTACCACCCCACACTTAGCCTCTGACAACACATTGATCTTAAAAATATCCCTGTAGTGTGTGGGTGGGTTGATCTCTTGGTAAACTCAGAAGAGCTCTTCTTCATCATCAACCCTAATTTTAAGGGTACCTGCTCTCACATTTATGATGGCTCCTCCAATTGCAAAGAATGGCCGTCCCAAGATCAGGGGTACCTTGTCATCAACTTTAAAGTTAAGTATGATGAAATCAGCGGGTATAATGAACTTACCCACTTTGATGAGAAGGTCCTCAATTATTCCCTCTGGTGCACTATTGACTTGTCTGCCAGCTGCAGCATTACTCGTGTTGGCCTCGACTGACCCAACCTAGGGTGTTAAACAAAGATAGGGACATTAGATTTACTGCTGCCCCTAAGTCACAAAGAGCCCTTATCACTTCAGATTTACCAATTTGTATGGGGAGGGTAAAACTCCCTAGGTCCTTGAGATTTTTCGACATCTTGCTCATCACCCTGTAACTGCACTCCTCAGTTAGTGCTACTGTTTGGACATCCACCTACCTAACTTTTTTGGCCACCACATCTTTCAAGTACTTAGCGGACTTTGTCATTCCCTGCAAAACATCAAGTAAGGGTAAATTGATGTGAAGTTCTTTAAAAATATCAAAGAATTTTTTAAAGCACTCTTTTTCCTTGCTCTTCTTGAGCCTTTATGGGAATGGTGGTGGTGGTCTCTGTGCTGGATGCAATGATGATTGTGCATTGTGTTGCACAACACTCTTAGTTACTTATCTGTCAGTAGATGGGCCCTGTCTATCCAACTCTATCTGCACCTCATTTCTTTTTTCCTTTGGTGGTGCATCAACCAATTGCTTGCCACTGCTCAGACTGATGGCATTGAAACCTGTCAGGGGTTTGTATCTGTGTCACTGTGTAATCCTCCCTGAGGTTTGGTGTTCTGGGAAGCTGCTAATTGACCCATCTTCTTCTTTAGCTTGCGGGTGGCCAACTGCTGATCTTTCAAATCTGAAGCCATCCGTGCCTGATTCTCTGCCAATTGGGTCTGAGTAGCTATAATTTTCTGCAACATCTCCTCAAGCGCTTCTTGGGAGAAACCCAAGTGACTTAACTAATGTGTGTTTAGTGTGCAGGGAAAACAAAATCAGGTGGCATTAAAAAATATAGTTCTTAACCAACAACATGACAAAGAAACAGTTGAGCCTTTTAATATGAAAAATGTACTAAATAAATTTAAAGAAAAAAGGTCTAGT
>JACEIK010015222.1:8973-20230 GCA_018107945.1 Datura stramonium | reverse complement strand
CACCATGAAAACAAATGCGTTAAACTTAGGCAAAAGCTCGAAAGAGCAACCCTAGGCAAGAACAAGAGAATGTAGGGAGCAAGTTCTTATCTTTCGATATTGGTTCGCAGTTAGGATAGAAATTATATCTAATCTGCCTTGCTCGGTTGATAAAACGGGATTATAGAGAGACACTGGCTTAGAATTGTCACTCCACCACTCGTAGAAGTAGTTGCGAAGCTAAGTTGAGTTAAATGATTAGAGGTACGAAAGTCCATAATCAAGAGAATAAACCTCGTAAACCACATCCATGTAGTTGAATTGCCCACGAACTAGAATGTAACATCCCCGCTCAACGATGTAGTTGTGAGGCTCGTTTGTCGTGTTTAGAGGCTCGAGAGACCATGAACATCGCATTTTCAGCTATGTGAGACAACAATTGATAATTTCATACATGAACATTACAAAGGGTAGCATTGCATGATTATCCGCCCTTGGTTCTAGTTTCTTCTTATATTGTTTAATAGTATTTCAGTGACCACCCATAGATTTAAATTGAATTTATCGAAAACTTTTATAATCAAAACTTGTGAAAGTTAATATCACACTTGAACTTTATAATTAGATGAATTGGTCCAGTCCCTGTGGGTTCGACATCCGGCTCTTAAAAAGGGCCACTGTATTACTTGTAAGACCACGTACGCTTGCGTGTGTGCTTGAGCATAGTCACAACAATCCTCAAGCATGATCTCCAATGAACTCCTTAATCTTGCATACATGGAATGGAAAGGCTTAGGATAGGTTTAGTACTCTTAAAACCCTCCTAACTGAGCTTAAAACGATACAATTTCGGACTTAGGGGCTAGGAATTATGAAAACACCCTTACATAATTGAAGGAAAAAATGGACATTGTCAGACCTCAGGAGTGACATCATGACTCGTGAGATACCTGATGAATCTTGGTGTTCAACACATTAGGTCTTCGGCTGAAATACCCATATTCATTTCAGCTGAAGACCATGACCAACTACAAGAGTCGTAGAGTTACTTTACGACTCGTGGCTTCCTCTCGTGGTAACCCCCAAACCACAAATTGTTGCCAATTATCCTCTCACTTCATGAGTCACTTCACAAATCGTGAAGTCCGCCCACGTGTCATTAGATGACTCTTGTGTGGCCCAGGAAACATTTTCCTATTTTCATGGCTTGAACGCTCGAGTCTGATCTTAGGGACTTTCGGGGTATAACAAATACATTAATTCATATCATGCAATTGTATCATTCTGCTTGACCTCTTGAGGTTTGTATCTATATTTAGCCTTTTTATAGCCCAATATGCCTTGCACTCTAGCCTCATTTTCAAATGACACGCCTTTTTATTGATCAACTTATAGGGAGATGTCCCAATAGGTGTTTTTTATGTCTTCTTGTATGCCCATAGTGCATCATCAACCTTTACAACCCAATCTTCTCTCTGTACATTAACCGTCTTCTCAAGTATCTACTTCACCTCCCAATCAGAAACTATAATCTGCCCACTAGTCTAGGGAAGGTAAGTTGTAGCAATATTGTGTTCAATGACATAGCTTGCACGAATATTTCTCATTATATTATTGCAAAAATGTGCTCCTCCATTGCTAATCAAATTGTGTGAAAATTATCTTCTTCACAAAATCAGCCACCATCTTTGCATTAGTAGGAAGATAGACTACGTCCATCCACTTGGATAGGTAATCCCCAGCCAATAAGATATATATGTTCCCATAGGATGGTGGGACAGGACCGAATACATGAATCACACATACGAGCTTGACATGAATGAAACTGGGACACATGAACTGAACATGAAACTGAATAGAGTAGTGAGGAGGAAACTGATACCTCAAGCTGGAATTGAGCCAGAAGGGAAAAGATGCGGGTATTTAGCCATCATATATGCTTTTGCTTCCCACGTAGCTTCCTAAACGTGCTGATGTTTCCAGAAAACCTTCACTGAAGCTACTTCTTTGTTCCTTAACTTCTGAGCCTGATAATCAACAATCTCAACTGGAATATCCTAATAACTAAGGCTATCCTTCACACCTACGCTCTCCATCGGAACAACCAAAGTCGGGTCACGTATGCACTTCTTCAAAAGTGATAAATGTAAGACTTGATGTACTGAAGCTAATTCTGAGGGAAACTCCAACTCATAAGCCACCTTGCCAACACGTCTCACAATTATGTATGGGACAACATAGTGGGGACTATGTTTCCCCTTCTTTCTGAATCTCATCACTCCCTTAATGGGAGACACTTTCAAAAACACCTAATAATTAATTTCAAACTTAAGTTCCCTCCTCCTCACATCAGCATACGACTTTTGATGATTACAAGCTGTTTTCAACCTTTCCCCTATAAGCTGGAATTTCTACATAGCCTCATGAACTAAATCTATTCCTATCAACGTATCTTCACCAACTTCATACCATCCAATAGGCAATCTACGCCTCCGCCCATAAAGAGCCTTAAACGGAGCCATCTAAATGCTGGAATTGTAGTTGTTGTTATATGCAAACATAATGAGAGGTAAATGATAATCCCAACTACCCTTAAAGTCAATCACACATGCTATCAATATATCATCAAGATTCTAAATGGTCCACTCCGCCTGACCATCCATCTTCTGGTGAAAAGCTGTGCTAAGCTTAACTTGAGTACCGAGTCCCTTCTGAAACGACCTCCAAAACTAGGTGGTAAACTGAGTACCTCTATTTGATATAATGGACAATGGCACTCCACACAGCTGAACTAACTCCGAAATATACAAATTAGTATAATCCACCACTTAATCGATAGTTTTGACCAGTAGAAAATGAGTTATATTAGTCAACCTGTCTACAACCATCCAAATAGAGTGATATTGTGGATGAGTACAAGGAAACCCATTAATGAAGTCCATATTGATTTCCTCCCACTTATATGTAGGGATACTAATATCTTGAAGCACACCTCCAGGTCTTTGATGCTCCTCTTTAACTTTTTGACAATTCAGACACTTAGCCAGAAACTCTGCTATGTCCTTCTTCAAGCCACTCCACCAATAGACTTCCCCTAGGTCATAGTACATCTTGGTGGCGCCTGAATGTATAGAATATAGGGAACCATGAACTTCATAAAACATATGGTCCATCAAATCATCCACACTTAGAATACACAAATTACCCTGATATCGAAGTACGCTATCTATCCCTTGGGAGAATATCTCAACCTTCTAATTCTGAACTGCTTCCTTCAAATTTACTAGAATCAGGTATGCGTCTTGCCTAGCCTTGACTTCACCAAATAGGATTCTAAACCATTCTTAATAATGACACCACTATTTATCGAATTAATAAGATGAACCTCTAGTCATGCAAGCCAGTGCACATCCTTCACCAACTCCTTTCACCCCACCTCCATATGAAACACACTCTCCATAGAAAGTCTGCTAAGAGCATCCGCCACCACAGTCGCCTTGTCTGAATGATAAAGGATAGTGATATCATAATCATTAAGAAGCTCCAACCACCTTCTTTTTCTCAATTTTAGATCCTTTAGGGTAAACACGTATCATAGGCTTTTGTGGTCCGTAAACATATCCATATGGACCCCATACAGATAGCGTCTCCAAATCATCATGGCGAATACTACTGCTGCTTACTCGAGGTCGTGAGTCAGATAGTTCTTTTCATGGACCTTAAGCTTCCTGGAAGCATAGGCTATAACCTTACCGTGCTGCATCAGTACACAGCCAAGGTCGCTCCTTGAGGCGTCACAATAAACCACAAACCCATCTCCACTCTCAAGTAGAGTCAACACTAATGTTGAGGTGAGTCGCGTCTTCAACTCCTAGAAGTTCTTCTCATAGGCCTCTGACCATTGAAACATCACTTTCTTCTAGGTCAACTTAGTCAATGGTGCTGCAATGGATGGAAACCCTTCAACAAACCGCCTGTAGTAACCAGCCAAAACCAAGAAACTCTTGATATTTGAAGGAATAACTAGCATGGGCCAATTCTTCAAAGCTTCAATCTTTTGAGAGTCCACCTGTACACCCTCACTTGACACTACATGACCAAAAATTTCTACTGAGTTCAGCCAAAACTCACACTTATTGAATTTAGCACACAGTTGGTGCTCCTTCAATCTATAGTACCATCCTCAAATGAGTGGCATGCTCCTCCTCGCTATGAGAGTATATGAGAATGTCATCTATGAAAATGATCATGAATATGTCCAAATATGGCTTGAATACCCTGTTCATCAAATCCATAGAATCTGCAGGAGCATTCATTAGTTCAAAAGACATTACTAAAAACTCATAGTGACCATACAAAGTCTTGAAAGCTATCTTCAGGATGTCACTCTCTCTAACCCTAAGCTGATGATATCCGGATCTGAGATCTATCCATGAAAAACACTTGGTAGCTTGGAGCTGGTCAAACAAGTCATCAATTCTGGGGAGGGGATACCTATTCATCATTGTGACCTTGTTCAACGGCCAATATTCAACGCACATCCAAAGAGAACCATCCTTTTTTCGGACAAAAAGAACTAGTGCACCCCATGGGGACTTGCTAGGTCTGATGACTCCCTTGTCTAAGAGGTCCTTCAACTACTCCTTCAATTCCTTTAGCTTATCTGGAGCCATCCTATATGGAGGAATAGATATAGGATGCGTATTAAGAAGGTCAATACCAATGTTGATCTCCCTCTCAGGAGGAATTCCCGGTAGATCATCCGGAAACACCTCTGGATAATCACAAACTATAGGAACTAGCAAGATAGTCGGGGTGTCAAACATAGCGTCCCTAACCCGAACTAGAGGGTACACTCAAACCTTACAGATTATCTTTCTAGCATTAAGGTAGGAAATGAAATGACCTACAGGCACAGCTGAACTACCCTTCCACTTTAGGACTGGCTCACTCAAAAATTAAAACTCTACCACTAGGGTTCCACAATTTATTGAGGCATAACATACACGTAGCCTATCAATGCTAAAGATAACATCAGAATCATTGATGGATAACTCTACTAAATTTGCTGAGGTTACTTTTTGAAGGACTGATATAGGGCAATTTTTGTATACCCGTCGAGCTATAACTGAATCACCGATTGGATTTGAGACTTAGAAGGGTTCTAATAGGATTTCGGGACTGACTCCAAAACTACTAGAAACATAGGGCATCACGAAAGATAAATTAGCCCCTAGGTCTAACAATGCATAAACATCAAAGTGATAATACTCATAACATACCAATGACTACATCTGGAGAGACCTCCTGCTCTTGACGAGATGTGAGGGCATAAAACCTGTCCTATCACTGACCACCATCTACACTAGTTGAGGCACCCTGCTGAGCTGAGAATGCTGACGGACAAGATGAACTGATGGCCGGTCTTGGCCTCCACAATGGCCCTATCTGGCTATTGGACAATCTCTGAGCATATGTTCGGTCTTTTAACACCCGAAACAAGCACCTGTACCTGCTAACCACTGACCAGTGTGCCTCTTACCACACCTGTCACAACATGGAATGCTGAGCTCTACTGACTTGCTCCCTTGACCTCGAGATCCCAAAGCTCGTCCCCTCTAATCACGCCTAGGAACACTCACTGTTGACCGTGTTGAGGCTGATGATCTAAGGTGGAACTACTGAATATACCCACTGCTAGGCCTCTATTGGGAGAACCCAATACTGTCAGTCCTGGTCCTCTTGGCCCCCCCCTCTCTCTCTCACTCACCTATACCACCTCTATCTACTGGATGTATAGGACCAAACGTGAGAAATCAATATCTTGATGCAGCATAGTAGTCCTACAATCCTTGAACAAATAGTCTGCTATACCATGCACAAACTTGCTCAGTCCATCCCTCTGGTTAGCCACCATCTCGGGTGCATATTTGGACAAGTGAGTGAACTCAAAGATGTACTCCTGGAGGATCATATAATTATGCCTCAGGTTCACATACTCAGTTGACTTGATCTTCCTCATCTCTCAGGGAAAGAAGCAAATGAAAAATGGGGTAAGAAACTCATCCCAACTAATAGGACCTGCACTAACTCCCCGGCCATCCTTTAACTTCTTGAACCAAATGCGAGCAACCCATTTCAGATGATAAGAGTTTATATCTGCACAATCCTCCCTTGTCACCCCATAATCTAGGTGATCTTCTTTGTATTATCAATAAGTTTGTGTGGATCCTCGTCCACCTTCAAGCAACGAACTAAGGGGCGTTCATCCTGAGAAAGTCCCTGACTCTTGCCACTGCCGCGTTCCCATTCTGGGGAACATGGGAAACTGCTTGCTGGTTGATCTAGGTGCTCAATGCCTATGCCAACATCTGGATGGCTATCCTAAACTCATCGTGGGTAACTTGATCAGGCACATGATCCTCGGGGACTGGTGAGGTCTGCTGGTGCCCATCACCATTGCTATTCTAATGGCCATTTCTGCTTCTGTTCCTTCTTTCGTTAACTTGATGAGGAGGCATGATTCTTCCAATGCATATTGCATGAGTTAGAAGGATAGAGAGACATTTCATCGCACGACATAGATCATGAAAGAAGGGAAATTTCCTAAAATGCTTCGTAGCCTACTCGTCATAAGTGTGGCGCGCTTCACACCCATGAAAAAAACTCTACTTAATGCCACTTACATACACCCTATGACACTTCAAAACCTAATGCAATGATACAAAGTTAGTCACAACCCGAACATAGGCCCGGATCAAGAAACGGAACCTAGAACCATAAATGGCTCCAAGTGAACCCATGGCATGAACATGACAAATAAAGCACAACGTAAATAATTTGAAGGCTAATATTGAAACTGTAAAAGTATTAATATTTAATAACATAAGGAGAACGGAATGCATAACTCTGATCCGAAGCTAAATACATACTATGTCTGATAAGCCTCTAACATCCTAACGAGCTGATGGGACAAGACCCCAACTAGCTTACTAATAAACTAAGACTAAAAGGTACTGATAAAAAACCTACAAAGAGGTCCTTGGAGTATGAGGACTCACTAACAAGATTGATATGCTAACTCAGAGAACTGACTAGCGGCGGGACTGAAGCTGGACGTCCGAGTCTATATCATGAAATGATACAACATAGAGTATACAGTCAGTACTTTATGCAAGGTAAGTAAAATCTCTAGGTAATTAAAACTATAATCATGCATCTCATAAAAACATTTCATTGTATGATTCTGTGAGTAAGCTTGCATGCTATTGTCTGAAAATATGATTTAAACATACCTAAATATCATAACTGAATTGAATGACCCAAAGCTGAAATTGATAATCATAAGTAAAACTGAATATTGGGCAAAACCTGCTGAAAACATAATATCATGATTGATGAACATGCATAATTAAAATCGTGAGGAAAAATTGGAGACTCATCAAAGAACTTTCATTACCACGATAGAGCTTACGTGGTCCCAACTGTTACACTCAAGTGGCATAGCCGTCCAAAGCTTTGCAAGGGTTAAGGGCGCTACCATGATATTGATATCAAGTTGAAGGCACCTCAGGGGCAATGAAAGCTCACGATGACGTCCCCAAAAGATCTGAACACACCTACATTGGCATATAGTTCAAAGGAAAAGGGTTAATTGAACCATTATCCTACTCGGTGCTAGAACCTTCTCCCAAAAACATACATTTGCTCTCCATCGTCTTTCAATGAAGCTGAACCGTCATCTTTCAATAAAGCTAAATCATAATAGTACATGCATTATCTAAAAACATAACATGAGAAGCCTTGGATCAACTATACCACAAGCTGAAAAGTGGGAGTCTAGACCCCAAAACCATGTGGTAAGTTATAATCATGAAACATCCTTGACAATATGGGCTTGCACAAACTTAAACATGCTTATAAATAGGCTTGATATTCAAAATCATGGATATAGACATGGGTAATTCAAAATCACACTTTCATCATGGACACCAGATCATACTCGAAAACAACATAGATCATAATCTCAACTCTTCATGAACTTTCATAATTAGGCATCATATTTTTAACACTTGGAAAACATAATTTGTAATTGAAATCATTATAAAACATGCCCATGAATTATAAAACAACACTAGAAACATAAATACTATTGGCCCATGATAGATACTTAGAGAATTTCACAAATTAGGTTAAAACCCCATGGATTCATCAACCTTGAATTTCATGAATTTAGAAGAGGATTTGGGCATGGGAGTGAAGGAATACTCCAATTCGTAACCCTACATACCAGGATACTTGATTTCACAATCTCCCTTTAAAACCCAAGTGAATTGAGGAAGAACCTAAGAAATCCGCAAGCATGATCTCTAATGAACTCCTTAATCTTGAATCCATGGAATGGAAAGGCTTAGGATAGGTTAAGTACTCTTAAAACCCACCTATATAAGCTTAAAATGACATAGTTTAGGACCTAGGGGCATGGGAATTATGAAAAACACCCTGACTTAAACGCACGAAAAAATGGACTCTGTTAGACCTCACGAGTCACATCATGACTCGTGAGGTACCTAATGAGTTGTTGTATCCAACTCATTAAGTAATCTGCCAAAATTGCCCAATTCATCCAAACTCCAAACCATAACCAACTCCATGATTCATGGAGTCACTGCATGACTCGTGGATTCCTCTCATGGTCACCCCTAGACCATGAATTGTTGCCAATCATCCTCTCACTTCACGAGTCACTCGATGACTCATGAAGTCCTCCCACGGGTCACTAGTCGACTTGCCCTATGGCCCAGGCTCAATTTTCCTATTTTCTTCGCTTGAATGCTCAGGTCTAATCTTAGGGACATTCGAGGTTTACCAAAGTCATTCATTCATCTCGTGTAATTTTATCATTCTTTTCGGCCTTATAGGATCTTTATCTAAATTCAGCCTTTTTATAGCCCAATATGCCTTATACTATAGCCTCATGTTCAAATGACACGTCTTTTCATAGATCAAATTGTAGGGAGAAGTACCAATAGGTGTTTTGTATGTAATCTTATATTCCCATAGTGCATCATCAACCTTTACAACCCAAACTTCTCTCTGTACATTTATCTTCTTCTCAAGTATCTACTTCACCTCCCAACCTGCCCGCTAGTCTAGGAAAGGTAAGTTGTAGCAATATTATGTTCAATACCATAGAATGAAAGTACATTTCTCTTTAGATTATTGCAAAAATGTGCTTCGTGATTGCTAATCATAGCCCGAGGTGTGGCAAATTGTGTGAAAATTATCTTCTACACAAAATCAGCCACCATCTTTGCATCATTAGTAGGGAGATGGACTACCTCCATCAACATAGATAGATAATCCATATCTAATAAGATATATAAGTTCCCATAGGATGGTGGGAATGCACCCATGAAGTCAATACCCTACACATAAAATTTCAACCTTAAAGATGTTTTTTAGAGGCATCACATGTATCCTTGAAATATTTCCTATTCCTTGGAACCTACCACAATTCCTTATAAAAGCATAGGCATCCTTAAGTTATATGGGCCAACAAAAGTCTGACTACAATACCCTTGTTGTTGTACGGTCCCCACTATTATGTCCATTATAAGGGGATGTATGGGAGCTCTCAAGAACTCTTTTTACCTCATTTTGGGATGCAGCTCCTCATAAGCTGGTTTGAGCTCTTCTTGAATAACTATGATTCATCCCACACTTACAAATGAGAATTATACTATAACTTCTTCCTTTGATGCATGCTCGAATTAGGCAGATAGACTTTGCTAACTATGAAGTTCATAATATCGGCACACCAAGGAACATCTACAAGACGAAGAGCAAAACATTTCTCATATAGAAATACTTCTTTAATCGTCCTATGTAAGTCATATGATATTTATTATCAAGTTGGGAAAAATCATCTACTACTTTATTCTATGTCCTTTTGTCTTTTATTTGCATATTGAACTCTTGTTGCAATAAGATCCAATGAATTAATCTGGGCATAGAATTCTTTTTGATAAAAAAAGTACAAAATCACAGAATGAGTGATGTGTATACAACCATATGACTACCCACCTGTAATACCCCAAAGTTTCCTAAGACTATACTTGAGATTTGGAATTTGACCAGGCAGAAAAAATTGAGAAATGCCTCAGTAGGGGCCTCAGTATGGCACGTTGTTGGCTGGTACAAGTCGTACTACTGGTCATAGCATGGTGTTCGGGGATGATTGATTAAGGCTACAATTGGGACCTAAGATTCATACCTAGATGGTACAAGTCGTACCCAGAGGTTCATATGAAGAGATTCATAATAGTGTTCTGAGATGATATTAAGAACCATGAGTTTAGGTACAATCTGCGGTAAGGAGGTACTGATCATGCCAGGTACCCGTGGCATGAAGTTTAGAGGATTATCAAAGGCAGGACCTGAAACCATGAAACATAGTATGATTTGTGGTAAGGTCCTATGAGTCGTAAGATGAGTCGTAGAACTGTGCGAGATAGTTTTAAATGCAAAGTCTCAGGGGCATTTTTGTAATTTTATAGTCTTTTAACTCCTAAGTGAAATTGTTATGGGTTCTTTATGGGGTTTATTAAGGGGTTTTGCTAAGCCTAAACACTTATTTTACTCCTAACACCCTATTTAAAAGATTAAATCCTCTGAAGACAAGATTAGGGTTCCTCATCAAATTCACTCAATTTTCTCTTGAGTCTTCAAGTTAAGCTAGGGATTCATCTAAATCTTGTATATAAAGTTATGAACGAGGAAAATATTCCACCCTCATGCCCAATTTGGTCCCTATTTCATGATTTCAATACTTCAAGCATGATATGTTGAAATTCTAGTGTTAGACCCAATTCTCATGGAATCTCTTAATTAATTCAAGTCTCTTATGATTAAATTCATGATTTATAATTGTGATTACTCAATTTCCAGTAGAATCTCTCATTGATTTATACTTTCAATTTTATGGTGATTTTACTCTCTTATGCATGATTTATGAATTTCAAGTTTATGAGCCTATGATTTCAAGTTCTAATGAATTATCAAGTGTGGATGAATGTTTATGAATTTTAAAACTTATGATTTAATTATTTTGAGTTATGAAGTATTATTCAAGTTTGTATGGATGTTACAAAAAAAAAAGTTTATGAATGATGGCTAATAGGGGCACAATTTCCATAGCTAGTTCACGTATGTCAAGTATGCTTAATTATTTAAATCTAGCTCATGCAAGATCAAGTATGTTTTTCAATTGATGATT
>JACEIK010015221.1:3334-14442 GCA_018107945.1 Datura stramonium | reverse complement strand
ATCACATTCAGAAAAACACAAAACGACGTCGTTTAGGGTATCAAAGCGTGGGAAAGTTGAAATTTCCCTTAATGAAATTTCCCCTAAAAACTGCTCTGGACGGACCAACGGGTCGTTGCAAGATACCACGACCATTGGTATCGATTCATTGGGTCCACTGCCTCACAACAAACCTCAGATTCTTCCCACGACTCATCAAGATGAGTCGTTCTCCAATCAACAGGTCGTTGGATCGACCTGCATCAACTCCTTGACCAATCTGAACTTCCCTTACCATGATCCTCACCACGTCTCGTGGTGGATTCCAACGAGTCGTGGTCTCAATCCGTTGTATGCACTGGAATTCTCAACCCACAAGTAACGACTAGAAACAATGGGTCGTCACTTCTCACCACAAATCTTGGGATGCCCCGTTGTTTCCCTATCAGTCTAAGTTCAGCCCTTCCTACGACCTCTAACAATGAATCGTTGTTCCTTACAATGAGTCGATACACCGTCTGTTGTCACCACTTCTTCCCTGAACCCCCATACCACGACTTCTTCCAATGACTCGTGGTATCCAACCACGAATCATTGATTTGCCCGTCCTGTGATATTTTTGCCAGTTGTTTGCACTTTTCAAATTCAACTCTCGGGTCTATTCTTAGGCCTTCCCGGGGTGTTACATCTATGATGTAACATTTCATGATATAGGCTCAGACATTCAGGCTTAGTCCCGCTGCTAGCCACAATGTTTAGAATATCCAAACATATTGGTGAATCCTCATCCTTTGAGGTCCTTTCGTTATCTTATAATCAGCATCTTTCAGTTTCAATATACTAGTGAGCTAGTTGGGGTCTTTTCCCATCAGCTCATCAATATGTAGAGGGTTATCATACAAAGTTATATATTCAGCTTCAGATTTAGAGTTTGATATTCCGTTGTTAAGATTTTCTTAAATATTCAGACTTCTAATAATTCAGATGTTAGTTTTCCGCATTATTTATGTTGAGCTTTAGTTATCATGTTCCTGCCATGGGTCGACTTGGAGACATTTATGGTTCTACGTTCCATGTCTTAATTCGGCCCTATGTTTGAGTCGTGACAAACTTGGTATCAGAGTATTAGGTTTTTTGAAGTGTCCTAGGGTATCTAAGAGGCACGTTAAGTAGATTCTTCTTCATGGGTGTGAAGCGCGCCACACTTATGAAGAATAGGATACAAAACATTTTAGGATATTTCCCTTCTTTCATGATCTATGTCGTGCGACGAAATTCCTTTCTATCCTTCTAACTCATGCTATACCGTTTACAGAATCATGCCTCCTTTCCGAGTTAATGGAAAAAGGAACGTAAATGGAAATGACCATGAGAATGGAAATAGAGATGGGCACCAGCAAACCCCACTAGCCCCAGAGAATCATGTGCCCGAGCAGGTTGCCCATGCTAAGTTTAGGGAAGTCATCCAGATGTTGGTACAGGCATTGACCACTCAGATCAACCAGTAGGTGTTGGCTCATGTTCCCCAGAATAGGAACACGGTAGTGGCTAGCGTCAGGAACTTCCTCAGGATGTAGTCCTCTGAGTTCCTTCGATCGAGAGTGGACGAAGATCCACATGATTTTATTGATGAAATTCAAAAGATCACTTAGATTATGGGTGTGATAGGGGAGGAGTGTGTAGATCTAACCTCTTATCAGTTGAAGGGGGTTGCTCATATATGGTTCAGACAGTGGAAGGATAGCAGGGGAGTTGGAGTGGGTCCCATTTGTTGGGATGTATTTCTCACCGCGTTCTTGGACCGATTCTTTCCCTGAGAGATGAGGGAGATCAAGGCGGCAGAGTTTGTGAACCTGAGGTAGAACAACATGACAGTTCAAGAGTATGCTTTGGAGTTCACCCGTTTGTCCAAATATGCACCGGAGATGGTGGCTGATTAGAGGGCTTGGGTGAGCAGGTTTGTGCATGGGATAATGGACTATTTGGTCAATGATTGCAGGACCACTATGCTTCTTCAAAATATTGAATTCTCACGGTTGGTCTTGTACACCCAACAGATAGAGGCAGTGCAGGTGAGCGAGAGAGAGAGAGAGAGGCCAACAGGGCCATGATCAATGGTTTAGGGTTCTCCCAATAGAGGTCTGGTGGTGGACATCATCAGCAGTCCCACCAAAGATCATCAACCCCATCTCCGTCAGCAGCGAGTGTGCCATCCAAATCTAGGAGCGATCAGAAGGGACGAGCATCAGGCTCTCAAGGTCAGGGGAGCAAGCCCCTAGAGCCCATCATTCCAGGTTGTGACATGTGTGGTAGGAGGCACACTAGTCAGGTCTTAGCGAGTACAGGTGCTTTTGTTGGGTGTGGAAAGCCCGTACATATTCTCAGAGATTGTACAATAGCCAGACAGGGCCATGGTAGAGGTCGAGACCCAGCCACTAGTTCAGTGGCTCCACCAACACACTCAGCTCAGCAGGGCACATCCATTAGTGCAGGTGGTTGTCAACGTCTGAACAAGTTTTATGCCTTCATATCTCGTCAGGAGAAGGAGGTCTCTCCAGATGTAGTCACTGGTATGCTATGAGTATTTCACCTTGATGTGTATGCATTGTTAGATCCAGGGGATACTTTATCTTATGTGATGCCCTGTATTGCTAGTAGTTTCGAAGTCAGTTCTAAAATTCTATCAGAACCCTTCTCAGTCTCTACTCTATTTAGTGACTCAGTCACAGTTCGATGGGTATATAGAAATTGCCCTGTCATAGTCCTTCAGAAAGTCACCTCAGCAGATTTAGTAGAGTTAGCCTTGAAAGATATTTTGATGTTATCTTTGGCATGGATTGGCTATATGCATGTTATGCCTCAATAAATTGTAGAACCCGTGCGGTAGAGTTTTTATTTTCGAGTGAGCCAGTCTTAGAGTGGAAGGGTAGTTCAGTTGTGCCTGTAGGTCACTTCATTTCCTACCTTAGAGCTAGGAAGATGATCTCTAAGGGTTGCACGTACCATCTAGTTTTGGTTAAGGATGCTACTTTTGAGACCCCGACTATTTAGTCAGTTCCTATAGTGTGTGAGTATCCAGAGGTGTTTCCAAATGATCTACTGGGAGACCCTCCCAAGTGAGATATTGACTTTGGTTTTGTCCTTCTTCTCAATACGCAACCTATATATATTCCTCCATACATAATGTCTCCAACTGAGCTAATGGAGTTGAAGGAGCACTTGAATGATCTCTTAGATAAGGGTTTCATTAGACCTAGCAAATCCCTGTAGGGTGCACCAATTCTCTTTGTCCGAAAGAAGGATGGTTTTCTTCAGATGTGCATTGACTATTGGTAGTTGAACAAAGTCACAATCAAGAATAAGTATCCCCTCCGATGAATAGATGACTTGTTTTACCAACTTCAAGGTGCCAAGTGTTTTTCAAATATAGACTTCAGATTAGGATATCATCAGCTCAGAGTTAGAGAGAGTGACATCCCAAAGATAGCTTTCAGGACTCGGTATGGTCACTATGATTTTGTAGTTATGTCATTTGGACTAACAAATGCTCCATCGACTTTTATGGATTTGATGAACCGGGTGTTCAAGCCATATTTTGACATGTTCGTCATCGTGTTCATAGATTAAATTCTCGTATACTCTCGGAGCAAGGAGGAGCATGCAACTCATTTGAGGGTGGTGCTACAGACTCTTAAGAATCGCCAGTTGTTTGCTAAATTCAGCAAGTGTGAGTTTTGGATAAAATCAGTAGCATTTTTGGGTCATGTTGTGTCAAGCGAGGGTATGCAGGTAGACTTTCAAAAGATACAAGCTGTGAAGAATTGGCCTAGACTAGTTAGTCCTTTAGATATAAGTAATTTCTTGGGTTTAGCTGGCTACTACAAGAGGTTTGTTGAAGGGTTTTCATCCATTTCATCACCGTTGAATAAGCTAACCCAAAAGAAAGCGAAGTTTCAATAGTCAAAGGCCTATGAGAAGAGCTTTCAAGATTTGAAGACTCGACTCACCTCTACACCAGTGTTGACCCTACTTGAGGGTACCAATGGATTTGTGGTATATTGTGATTCCTCGAGGATTAGCCTTGGTTGTGTATTGATGCAGCACGATAAGGTTATAGCCTATGCTTTTGGGAAGCTTAATGTCCATGAGAAGAACTACCCGACTCATGACCTCGAGTTAGCAATAGTAGTATTTTCCCTGAAGATCTAGAGACATTATCTATATGGGGTCCATGTGGATGTGTTTACGAACCACAAGAGGCTATACTACGTGTTTACCCAAAAGGATTTGATTCTATGACAAAGAAGGTGGTTGGAGCTTCTTAAATGTTATGATATGAGTGTCCTTTATAATCCAAGCAAGGATAATGTGGTGGAAGACTCTCTTAGCAGACTTTATATAGAATGTATGTCTCATGTAGATGAGGGGAGGAAAGAGTTGGTGAAGGATATGCATCGGCTTGCACACTAGGAGTTCTTTTTGTTGATTCGACAGATAGAGATGTCATTGTTCAGAACAGTTCAGAATCCTCTTTGGTGATTGAGGTTAACGCTAGGAAAGATGAGGATATTATTCTAGTAAAGTTGAAGGAAGTGGTTTAGAATCAAAAGGTAGAGGTCTTCTCCCAAGGAGGAGATGGTGTGCTTCGATATCAGGGTCATTTGTGTGTTCCGAGTGTTGATGACTTGAGAGGTTGAATATTGCATGAGGCTCATGGTTCTCGATATTCTATACATCTGGATGCCACCAAGATGTACCGTGACCTATGAGAAGTCTATTGGTGGAGTAGCATGAAGAAGGACATAGCAGAGTTTGTGGTTAAGTATCTGAATTGTCAACAAGTAAAAGTTGGGTATCAAAGACCTGGAGGCATACTACAAGACATCAGTATTCCTACTTGGAAGTGGGAGGAAATCAATACGGACTTCATTATAGGGTTGCCTCATACTCGTCGACAGTATGACTCTAGTTGGGTGTTCATCGACAGGTTGACTAAAGCAGCTCATTTTCTACATGTCAAAACTACCGACTCAGAGGAGAATTATGCCAGATTGTATATTGGGGAGTTAGTTCGGTTGCATGGAGTGCCTTTTTCCATCATATTGGATATAGGTACTCAGTTTACCTCATAGTTTTGTAGGTCATTTCAGAAAGGACTCGGCACTTAGGTCAAGCTTAGCACATCTTTTCACCCGTAGATAGATGGTCAGGCGGAGCAGACCATCCAGACTCATGAGAATATGTTTAAAGCATGTGTGATTGACTTTAAAGGTAGTTGAGATGATCATTTACCTCTTATTTAGTTTGCAAATAACAACAATGACCATTCCAGTATTCAGATGGCTCCGTTTTGAGGCTCTTTATGGGCGGAGGTGTAGATCGCCTATTCATTGATTTGAAGTCGGTAAAGCTACGTTGATAGGGCCAGATTCAGTTCATGAGGCGGCGGAGAAGGTTTAGCTTATAAGGGAGAGGTTGAAAATAGCTCAGAGTCATCAAAAGTCCTATGCGGATGTGGGGAGGAGAGAACTTGAATTTGAAGTTAATGATTGGGTGTTTCTGAAAGTGTCTCCCATGAAGGAAGTGATGAGATTTTGAAAGAAGGGGAAGTTTAGTCCCCGTATGTTTGCCCATATAAGATTTTGGGACGTGTTTTCAAAGTGGCCTATGAGTTGGAGTTTCCCTTAGAATTGGCTTCAGTACATCCAATTTACCATGTATCGCTCTTGAAGAAGTGCATGGGTGACCGATTTTGGTTGTTCCGGTGGAGAGTGTAGGTGTGAAGGATATTCTTAGTTATGAGGAGATTCTAGTTGAAATATTTGATAATCAGGTTCAGAAGTTGAGGAACAAAGAGTTAGCTTCAGTAAAGGTTTTATGGAGAAATCAGCATGTTGGGAGATACTTGGGAAGCCGAAGCAGATATGATGGCTAAATACCTGCATCTTTTTCCGTCTGGCCCAACTCTGGTGTAATGCCCTGAAAACCCTAAGATCAAACCTGAGAGTTGAAATGGAGAAAATAGGATTTTCTACACCAGGTCACAGGATGAGTCATCCAGTGACCCATAAGGATGACCATGAGTCGTTAAGTGACTCGTGGTGAGGAGTTGGACTTAGTTGGAAATTTTATGTTTTGAGTGACCACGGGTGTGACCACGAGTCGCGGTCAGCCCCACGATTGGTTAAGTCACACATGGTCAAGGATAGTTGAAGGAAGAGGAAGAATGGGCAGTGCACTTAATGAGTCCTCACCATGACTCATCGAGAACACCACGAGTCATGGTGTCGCCCGTGGTGACACCCAAGCGAGTTCTGGCGGTTAGGATAATGGGACGTGACCACGAGTCGTGGTCACTAGTAACGAATTGTAGGGTGCCTGGTGATGAAAACCTAGATGAAATTTCCAGTGGAGGCAACTGATGAAGACCACGAGTCGTGGCCATGGACAACGACTCGTCCAATCCCTTGTTAGGGCTGGCAGTCTATTTCTCCCTGCAAGTTTATTAAGGGATTTACCATAATTCCTATGTTCCTAAGGCCTAAACTACATCATCTTAAGCTAAGTTATGAGGGTGTTAAGAGAGTTAAACCTATCCTAAGCCTTACCATTCCATGCATGCAAGTCTAGGTGGTTCTTAGGGGTGATCAAGGCTAGAATTCATCAATTTTTCTTCAAATCCCTTTTGGTGTTCAAGGAAGGGAGTATAATCAACATACCCAGGTATGTGAGGCTATGTATGAGAGTTCCTCTCACTCTCATGCCCAAGACTCTTCTCAATATCCATGAATTTCACTTCTATAATTCAAGTTTTCATGTTCTATGGGGTTTCCCCTATTCTTATGACATCCTTACGATCTACCTGTGGGTGAATCCTTCTCATGTATAAATTCATTCTTTATGGATCATGGGCAGATTTTATAACTATTTCAATATAAACTTATGGATTTAAATTTCTACAAAACTATGCCCTATTATGTATGTTCATGATAAGTCAAGTTATGATCCCATTATGATCTTGATATTCTTAAGCCCATTACAATTTATGATTTATGACATGATTTCTCTCAAACACTAATCATGAATATATTACTATCAAGTATTTAAATGTTCTACAAGTATGCATGAATGACATGATTTATGGATTTTATGATTGTGTCCAACTCACGAGCCTTATTTCATCGCTAGTTCACGTATTTCAAGCATGTTTATGATTATCATGATTTTAACTAGCCCATGAACCTCATGTATATTATCCTATGAGCACTATATATATTGTGGGAGTAGTATTAAACACCGAGTAGATCCGGGGTCCAAGCATACCTTGAGTCTTAGAACTACGCGCCAACGTAGCCATGATGGGACCTCTTCTGCGGCTGTCCCTTTGCCCGAAAGGGACTTTCATGAGTTATATCATGCCTATTTTCATTGTTCTACCCTTGGTAAGGCATGAACACCCTCCCGAGTAGGGGTTTACAGGTCGGGCTCCATGTGTGCTTATATGGGGTATGTCTGTTACAAGAATCTCCCACTATTCCTCATGATTTATAGACGGTTATGAATATGTACTTTGGCTCAAGTCATGTTTAATAAGATTTTCTCATATGATTATGATTATGATTGATTTTCAAATGTTTTGAAAACCTTGAGCCCTATGTTTACATTACAATATTTACGTTATGATCATGTTGTCCTACTCTTATGAACTCTTGTTTATTTTAATTGTCTGTTTTACGTACATTGCATACTCAGTACATTCCAAGTACTGACCGCATACTCTATGTTGTATTATTTCATGATACAGGTCTGAGAGATCAGTCCCAACAGCACCCTTAGTCCCTGCCTTCTCCCTTAAACCTGTCTAGCTAGCATTTGGTGAGTCCTCATCCTCCGAGGACACTTAGTACCTATAGTTGTTATGTTTTCTTTTAGTTTCAGACTTGTCGAGTTAGTTGGGGATGTTGTCCCATCAACTCATCAGATATGTTAGAAGCTTTAAGACATTATGTAGAAATCTACTTGTCATGTATGGTCCTTTCCTAGTTTGATTCATATGTAGTCTTCTTTTATTCTATATGTAGACTTCTGCTATGTTTTTTGTGTTGATTTTCCAATTTCATTGATTGATTTAGATGTTACGTTCATGCAATGTGTCAACTTGAAGCCTTTCGGGGTTCCTTGTCCCGTGTTTCGATCCGGACCTATGTTCGGGTCATGACAAACTTGGTATCATAGCATTAGGTTTTGAAGTGTCCTAGGGTGTCTGAAAGTCGCATTGAGTATAGTCTTCTTCATGGGTGTGAAGCATGCTGCACTGATGACGAAGAGGCTATGAGATAGTTAGGAAATGTTCCCTTCTTTCATGATCTATGTCGTGCGATGAAATGTCTCTCTATCCTTCTAACTCGTGCTATTCGCGTTTGCAGAATTGTGCTTCCCCTCAGAGTTAGCAAAAGGAGAAATGGGAACGGAAATGGCCACGAGGGTGGCAATGGAGAAGGGAACCAACAGGCCCTACCAGTCCATGTGGAGCATATACCCGAGCCGGTTTCCCACACAGAGTTCAGGGCAGCCATCCAGATGTTAGCTCAGTCCCTGACCACCCAGGTCAATCAGCAGGTGGTAGCGCATGTCCCTCAGAACGGGAATACGGCGGCGGCGAGAGTTAGAGACTTTTTGTGGATAAACCCTCCCAAGTTCCTTAGATCAAAGGTGGACGGAATCCACATGAGTTCATTAAGGTGATTCTGAAGACCACCCAAATTATAGGGATGACTGGGGAGAAGTGTGTTGATTGGACTCATATCAGCTAAAAGGGGTCGCACACATTTGGTTTAAACATTGGAAGGATAGTAGGGCAGTCGGAGCAGGCCTTATCAGGAAAGTGACCGAGTTTGTGAATCTTAAGCAAGGAAAGATGACGGTCCAGGAGTATTCCTTGGAGTTCACACATCTGTCTAGGTATGCACCTGAGTTGGTGGCAGATCAGAGGGCCAGTGTGAGCAGGTTTGTACACGAGATAGTAGACTCCTTGGTCAGGGACTACTGGACCGTGATACTTCTCTAGGATACTGACTTTGCTCGGATAGTCCTATTCGCCCAGCAGATAGAGGTGGTACAGATGAGTGAGCGGGAGAGGGAGGCCAATAGGGCCAGGATTGATAGCATTGGATTATCCCAGCAGAGGCCTAGTGGGCACCGTTAACAGTCCCACCAGATATCTTTAGTCCCAACAACATCATCAGCTAGTGTCCTGTCCTGACCCAGACGTGATCAGAGGGGTAGAGAGCTAGGCTCGAGGGGCTAGGGGAGCTTTTTAGGAGATCACACTTTCCCAGCCTATGTAAAGTGTGGAAAGAACCACCCAGGGAGGTGTTTAGTTGGTTTAGACACTTGATTCGTGTGTGGCAAACCCGAACAAAGGCTCAGAGATAGCCCTTCAACAAGATAAGGAGATGGTGGAGCCGGTACCTCAACCGTTAGTTTTGCAACTCTGGTGGCACGTCCCTTGCAGCAGGGTGCTTTTACTAGCACAGGTGGCGGACAGTGCCAAAATAGATTCTATGCCCTAGCATCCCGCCAGGAGCAGGTCTCCCCAGATGTAGTCTCTGGCATGTTACAAGTATTCCATCTTGATGTTTATGCATTGTTAGATCTAGGGGATACCTTTCTTTTGTGATGCCCAATGTTGCTAGTAGTTTCAGAGTTAGTCCTGAAATTCTATTAGAACCCTTCTCAGTCTCTACTCTAGTCGGTCATTCAATTATAGCTCGAAAGGTGTATAGAAATTTCCCTGTCACGGTGCTTCAGAAAATCACTTCAGCAGATCTAGTAGATTTATCCATGACCGAATTTGATGTTATCCTTGGCATGGATTGGTTTTTTGCATGCTATGCCTCAGTCAATTGTAGAACCTGGGCAGTAGAGTTCAGATTTTCGAGTGAACCAGTCTTGGAGTGGAAGGGTAGTTCAACTGTGCCAGTAGGTCGTTCCATTTCATACCTTAAGGCCAGAAAGATGATTTCTAATGGTTGCATGTACCATCTACTTAGGGTTAAGGATGCTACATTCAAGACCCCGACTATCCAGTCAGTTTCAATAGTATGAGAATATCTGAAAGTCTTCCCAGATGATTCACTGGGAATCCCTCCCGAGTGGGAAATTGATTTGGTATTGACCTTTTACCCGATATGCAGCCTATATCTATTCCTCCTTATAGAATGACCCCAATCGAGTTAAAGGAGTTGAAGGAGCAATGAAAGACCTTTTAGACAAGGGATTCATCAAACCGAGAAAATCCCCGTGGAGTGTCCCAGTTCTCTTTGTCCGAAAGAAAGATGGTTCTCTTTATATGTGTATTGATTATCGGTAATTGAATAAGGTCACCATCAATAATAGGTATCCTCTCCCCAGGATTGGTGATTTATTTGACTAGCTTCAGGGTGCTGAGTGATTTTCAAATATAGATCTCAGATCTGGATACCATCAGCTCAGGGTTCGGGAGACTGACATCCCGGGGACAGCCTTCAGGACTCGGTATGGTCATTATAATTTTGTAGTTATGTATTTTGAACTAATGAATGCTCCTGCAGCTTTTATGGATTTGTTTAACAAGATGTTAAAGTTATATATTTGGATATGTTCGTGATCGTGTTCATAGATGACATCCTGATATAGTCTCAGAGCGAGGAGGAGTGTCACACCCCGTCTTGGAGGGTATGACTGGCACCTGGAACCTACAAGAACCTGAACTGCTAGACTATTGAGCCTAACCACTTCTGGTGCCTGGCTGGCTCTAACTTTGATTCAGGGAATCAACGGGCTATATAGCGGCTGTAAATACAGCCCCTGGCCGGCTAGGCCTATAGCCACCTGTACAACTACAACAGCTAACCAGAACCACATCGACATAAGGGAACCTATGCGGGCCGACAAAGCCACCATGCTATCTAGTTACTTCTGAATCAAGTAAACAGGAGCTAAACTGCTATGTGACCGACAAGGTCACCACTACCAACTGTATAAGCCTCACACGGCCATCATAAACAAGCTAAGACATACACACGGCCTCACACGACCGGTATAACTAACCACAGGGAATACACAAGCTGCAAGCCTCTAAGAATACT
>JACEIK010015218.1:0-20238 GCA_018107945.1 Datura stramonium | reverse complement strand
ATTAAATACTATAATTATTTTTAATTTATTTTTAAGCATATAATAATTACGGGTAACATATAATAAAATTATTATTTTATTTATTAATTTTTACAAAATATATCAAATTAAATATGAACAAATAAAAATAAATGCATGGAGCAAGAGTAATTCGACTAATTTAACATTATTCCTTCTTCAATTGACGACCTTCATTAATCTATTTTTAATAGATAAGTGAATTTTATTTATGTGCTTTTTAATCTAGGATAACTAATATTACAGGGTAAATTTTGAATAAGCAAATGTTTATTCTTTTTCAGTTCAGAAAAATTAAAAAAAAAATTATTTTATTAAATTTTATTATATTACTATTATCTAAATAAATGATGAATTATTATGATTTTATATATTTATTAGAAAAATAATAATTTTTATTGATTTAACATAATTTAAATATATTTTCACATTTTCTTTCGAAAAAGAGGCGAGTACTATCGAGAGAAGTGCAACATTTTTGTTCGAAATTGCTTCAGTCTTAACTTAAGTGAGCATTTTACAACTTACATTTTATGGCCTGAAAATGGGACTAATCATTTTAGAAAAAAAACAAAAGAACAAAAAAAGAACATTTTGAAATTAACTTACATTTCACAGAATCACAGTTGTATATGGAAAAATTAACTTCTGCTACAAAACAACATTTGTGTCTTGGTTAACTTCAAAAAGTCACAAATTTGTTGAGTTACAAACAAAGATTATACTACCTCGCCCTAAAATAAATTTCATTAACTGTTTTCACACTCCATTAATAAAAATAATAAATATAATATATTATTATTTATTAAATTTTAAATTAAAAAAACAAAAAAAACATTTGAGATAGTCAGTTATATGAAATTGGAAATTAAATTATGATTGAAATAAAAAGTGATAGAAAAAATATTTTTAATTTTTAAAATGATAACTTACTTTGAGACAAAAATAGTAATAAAGTAAATCTAAGCTTAGAAAAGAAATCCATGTTATCACTACGCTACGCCAAATCATTTGCCAATACATTAATCGATAAATATAATTCACCTCAACGTAATTAGCGATTTGTTTCACTACTAAGGTAAGGACGAGAAGTGCTATATATTGTGCATGTATTTAAGCTTGCCCAAAATGCAACAATTAAAAATCTACTGTTATGTCTTAAGTGCAACTGTCTTGGTGGGTGCGCATGAAGAAAAAATATATATTCAAAAGGACCTAACCCACCAACCTCCGGCCCCCTAACCAAGCAGAGTGCCGGGGGATTGGGATTTGGGTAATAAAATTAATTTCCCTCAACTTCAGTGATTTTAATGATTCCAAAAATATAATCTTTATAAACTTACTTATGTCACGAGGTAGGAATAAAGATGGAAATACTATATTTTAATATTTTTAATTTTTCAAATTTTAATATATTCTAAATATTGCACTTTACGTTTATCACCGATAAAATTAAATGATTTTAATTATATAAAAATAGTTCAATATCTTCAGTAATACAAAATATAATGTCTTGATTTTATTGATAAAATGATAAAATTCAGCGACAGGTGTGAAATTAACTCATATTTCAAGATCTAGCTATTGAGTGTCTTTTAAACGAAAAATGGTTAAAATAGTTAACAAGTTCATAAAAGAATATTTTAGATTATTTTTATAACACATACTTAACCAATTTAGATACAAAGAAGGAAAATATATACTGAAAAAATAATATATTTAGTATTGTAATCTTAAAAGTGAAATGCGGAAGAGTAGAGTGTATATATATATGTCTTATTTTATTTATAAAATACATAAACTATTTTCGATAAATTTTCAATTTAAATAAAATTTTCAAAGAAGAAAAAATGTATGATGGTATAAAAAGAAAAGAAAATTACTTAAGGGAGAGGTTGTTAATTTTGATAACAAAACGTAACTTGTTGTTTCAAAATTAAAATATATATCTGATAAGCATTATGTCTTTTTTAATCTTGCTGGGGAAAATAAGTTTTATAAGTAACGTTTCGTTGATTATCAGCGCATATCTCCAGCGCTCCTTCCTCTTTCGTGATACATAGCCTCCATCTCCACCATCCCCCGCCCTTACCCCCTACCTCCACCTTCCATAAAAATATCTCTAAATTATATACAAATACTTTTAAAATAATATTTTTTTACTTATATATTAATATAAATTAAATATCCCACCAAATTTTATTAGAGAGCATTTTCTTTCACCGGACACACCCTGAAAGTCCTTGACCAGTAAAATTTTCACAATATTACTCAATTAATAAACTAGTCAACTGACGAAAAGTCCAAACCGTACGTTTTACTTTTTTTGCTAGTGCTAGAATATTTCTACCCTACGAGAAGGTACACTAATACTACAAGAGAATGAAGGGATAAATTCAAAAAACAAATGTCAAAGCTTCAAATACAATCTAATAATAGCCCTATCACCGTTAAAACATTTAAAAAAAAAATGATTGATGCATTTAACAACAATGTTTATTTAGTTGAATCTCTCTGTCATAATATTCAACATTGACACCATTTTATTCTGTAAATTCTGTGTTTTTATTGATCAACGTTAATTAAGTGATTCTCTATATTAAATGGTACATTACATATCGTAAATGTTCTTAAAAAAGCTAGATATATATATATAGCATGCATGAATGGAGAATAAATTATATCGCTATTTGATTTATGATGCGTTCTGAAGTTTAAGAAGGTTTTAATTATGTTTTATTGATTGATGCACTTGGAATATTAAAATTAATACTTTTGAATTTGATATCAAAATAAGTTTAACGAATTAAATTAGTCCGTTAAATAGTTGAATTCTGTTGTGCATGTTTATTTAGAATGTTTTACTTACCTTAAAAAAAAAAAAAGCTGAAATGGAAGAAATATAAAAAGAAAAATTGGTCGTACTAATTAATATTACTGTTGAGAATATGATTAGTGAAACTGATCAACTTGTTCTTGGAAGAGATTTATAAATAAAAGAAAAAAAGGAAAAAAGAAAGAGTTTCTTGAAAGGGTCAGTTTCGAGAAAAATAAAGTTACTACTTTACTATCTCAATGTTTGATAATTAATAAGCTTAAACTTAAACATGAATTATATAACTCTGATTTTAATTGAGGGAGAACCATTATAATTTTCTGCTGGGTAGTAGGCGTTTTGATAGTAGGATTTTCGGATTAAATTTAAAGTTTTGATTCGATATCAATATTTGTTTACAAGTATTATAAAATATTAATAAAATTTTAATAATAAATTATGATTTGAGATTTTAAATTCTTGAAAAGTAAAAATTTAAATTTAAGATTGTGATTTCAGTTTTTCTAAAATTAAACTTGACTCATAAATTTTATTTTATAAAAAAAATAAAAAACTCATCATTTTAAATATTACAAAAAAAAAAAAAAAACATGTTGAACATGAATATATTGTTCATATCATTGGAATTTGAATCCCAAATTAGCGGGTTGAGTGTGCATTTATCTATGCAGTTTGTTTTATTTTCCTAATTTCACGAAAGCAAGAACTAATGATAAAGGCTTTATATTAAAAGAATAGTTAGTTGTTGGTTTTACAAAGAAAATTATAAAATGCTAATAAAGAGGATAACTTCAACAGAAATACTGATAATGCAGTCAAGATGATTATTTTATTAATAATTTAAAGACATATATTTGTAGAATTGAAATCACAAAGAAGTAATACTTTAACTCCTAAAATTCAAGTCAAAGAGGACTTAACAAAAATAATTCCAATTATAAAAAGTGAGCTACTGATAGATTTATTGCTAATCTTTTAAAGACATTGCAATATCTATTTTATTTATATAATCTGAGAGATATTATTACTGCTCCTCTTTTGGATCCAATTTTCTAGACTTTAGTCAAAGCTCCTTTAACAATACCATCTTGTTTCATAAGCCTTCTTTGTTTTTGTGTCTGTAATATATTTAACAATTTTGCAAGGTAATCTTGAACAAATCCTTTGTGTTTTCTAAGATAGTTATAGATACCGTATCTTTTGAGTGCATTGTAACAAGAATTTTTTCAATAATTCTCAGATCTTTAAATTTAGTGTCAAACAATCTTATAAGAAAGACATAAATGCCCCCAGACTATGACCATATTTTCAACTACACACATTTCCTTTTAGAAGGTCCTATTACCCCTGAACTATTTTAAAATAAAATAAATACACTCTTATGTGTTGATGTGGCAAATAGAATATTCACTATCTTGGAGGCATGTAGAGTCAAAAAACCCAAAAGTTACTTAATATGGACACATGTCACTTTTTTTTTTTTAATTTGGTATTTTAGAATTAATTGATACACATAATTAATTGATATTAAAATTTAGCGGAATATTTTAGATTATTTTCTTTTTCTTCTTTGTGAAATAAAATTGCTTTTTAATTTATTTCAGGTAATTGATATTCTTGTTGGTATCTTTTCTACAAAAAAATTCCCGATTAAATATAAATTTAGCAATTTAATTAATTTTAATTTTAATGAGATTTGATTATATTAGAATTATAATACAAAATATAATTATTATGTGTTTTTGTGTGCTTTTTTTTTATTTGTTTAGTTAATTATTAATTAGTTAATTTTGATTTTTTGAAAATTCTTAACTAGTAACATTAATATTCTTGTTGCCTTAACCTTTAGTAACATCAATTACTTTAAAATAAAAATTAATAATGAAATTTGATCATGTCTTGCTAATAATATTGCGGACATACCGGCCAAAACAAGTTGCTTGTCTTTGATTTTCTAATTTTCTTTTCCTTTTGACTTTTGATCTAGGCCGATTAAATTATTAGATGAGAAAAGAACATCATAATTCTCTTCCACGACCTTCCAAAGATCCAAAGCCTCAAGATTAGTCTTCATTCTTCTTGTCTAGAGATGGTAATTTTCACCATAAAAAATAGGAGGAACTAATTGAAAAGTTATTTTGAATGTCCATTAGTCACTCATCGGTCCCATAAGAAAAATGAATCGACACGAGTTGTTGATTTTTAACAAAAAGAATATTATAGGAAAAATATATAGAAAAGAACTTAGAGAAAAATACCGACAATGCGAGTCAAAAGAATTATTTTGTTAATTACCAAGAACATACATTTTATAGTTGCAATTCAACAACAACTACAACATACCGGTATAATCCCACAATGTAGATCGAAAGGTAGAGTATACGGAGGCGCTTATCTTTGTATCTCGAAGCGGAAGAGACATACATGCAATTGCTAACTAAAAATAAAAATAAAATATTCTACCGACTTATACGCAAAATCAAATTACAAGAATAAGGAACTAACTTCCTAGAATTCAAGCCACGAGGACTCTAACAAAAATAATTTGAAATCCTAAATATTAATTACTAATAATTCTTTGCCGAGAGATAATATAATATCTATTTTATTTCTATAATACTGAATATATATTATCAACATTTATATTATTGTTGATTTTGAGACCAATGAATTTTTATAAAATTATGTGTACTTGAAAGTGTGTAATAGCTTGTAATTGCAAGCATTCATTTATCAAAAAAATAAAGATATTTGATTATTAATATATTATATTATGATATTTCAAACACCTTATTGCCAACTTTGACTTGCTTGTTTAGTAAAATTATATAAGAATTGGAGAGATTTTGATAGTCTTTATAAATTATAAAATTTATATATATATATATATATATATATATATATATATATATAATTTTGAATTTGAATTGAATTGAAATTGAATTGATAATTGAGGTTTTTTTATTTATTTTAAATCATTAATTTCTAAGTCATAATTTAAAACCATGTTGAAGCGAGACCTTAATACATGTGATGAAATATTATAATATACATCAAATAAACATTTATGTTATGACTAGTAGTTAATTAAGGTGTGTAATGTATAATAATTAAATGCCGTGTCAACTATTTTTGCCAGAAAGAAATAAAAAGAAAAACACAAACATAGTAAAAGTAATATTACATATAGTGACCGGAAAAGAAATTTGGATCATAGCCATACCCGGAGAACAAGTTAATATCTTGACAGAGAAGCACATAGGGTCTTTATAGTTCATAATTAACCCGATATTATTGTACTTTTGTTTTTACTGGCTACATAATTTACAAGGAAAAAATATTAAAAAGGATTACAAGTTAATTATGCATATGGAATTGTTTGATTATTAATTTAAACTTGAATTTTTAAAAATATTTTTAAGTTTTTTTAATTTTTTATGAATAAAAATATTTTTTAAAAATATCTACATATAATTTAAATAAATTGTATAAGTCAACTCAGAAAGCTCCGGAGGATTTTAATCTTTCCATATATTTTTGGTTGCTTTGTTTATCTCTTTCTATTGATTTTTCCTTTTCTTGTAAAACACCTACCCCTTAACTTTGAATTTGTCAGCTAATTAATATTGTGTGTTCATAATTTTATTATAGATTAGTATATTGTTTATTGATCAATATAAATATTATAAAAAGCAGGGATAAGGGCTAAAGGTTCACGGTGTTTGGAGGTGAAAGATAACGATCGCGCCCAGTAAAGTTTATTTTCTATTTTTATTAAGGATGTCATTTCTTCATTTCAAAGAATTTATTTTTTAAAAATTAATAATTTTGTTTTTTTAATTTTATATTAATTAAAAAATATATAATTAAATAATTTAATATGTTCCCGAGTTCTTAATGATGATAACTAGTAATTAGTTTAATTTCTTCCCAACAAATAAAGAAATGAAGCTGGAAAATGGATCACAGCGAATGATGGGACGTGGGAATGAGAACTCAAATCTAGCTAGTGGCAAAAGGTTAATTAGGTGATTTCTTCTTGTTAATCTAACTCTTAAAAAAATAAAACTATTATCAAAATTTGTGTTGAAGGATAGTAAATGTACTCATTAAATTTGATATGTGAAAAAAAATTAATAATATTAATAGTTTATTTAATTATTTTTTTATTTAAATTAATTTATTTTGAAAAATTATTCTTTACAAAAATACTTTTTAAAAATTTGATCATTAAATTTTAAAAAATTATATTTTTATAACAAGGTAGTGTTTGATATGTTTTTACAAATACTTTAAATATAACTTTTAAAAGTATTTTAGAAAAAAATTACTTTTTTTGAAAGATAATTTCTCTTGCCCTTTAAAAACAAATTTTTTTCCGAGAACTTTGTTTGGGGCGTTTTTAAACCAAGTAGCGTTTTTTTAGCTTAGGAGCACACACTTCCAAAAGCTACTCCTCTATTTCATTTAGTTACTAGGTTAAGATTTGCCACCCATTATGAAAAAAATTAATAGGGATGATTTGACTAATATAATCCTATTGATTTTTAAAATAACAATAATAATTCTTTTCACATTTTAGAATGTTTAAGTAAGTAAGGACATAACTGAAAACACTGATCCAAATTATTTCTAAATTTTAAAACTAACGAGTATTTTAAAACAACTATTTTTAGTATACTTAGCAATTAAAATGGAACAATTTTGAAATAATTATTTTTAGTATATCTAGCAATTAAAATGAAATGGAGATGAGTAATGATACTAGAAAGTAAAATGTATTTTTACCAACACCCTTAATAATACACCTTGAAAAGATCATAACTTTTTTGTTAATTTTGGTTATGTAATACTCTCTCTATTTAAATAGTGAAACTATAAAAATATCATTAATGTCTTCTTGATTATGTAAAATATTACTAATTTTAAAATAAAGTCAAAGCATTCAAAGCCTTTATGACATTTTAAAATGGAAGATGCGTTTTTCTTAGTGAGTGTATAAAACTAATCGAATATATAACTATATACCAAAGTCACAGATGGCCCCCCGCCTGAAGGCGGATACAACTAATATTCAACAGGTTCAAAAAAATGAATTTAGTATTTTTAATACAAAATATATGTAAATATATATATATTATTAATATTAAATTTGGATTCATAAATTTAAAATGATTTGAACTCTATCACGTTAAATTCTGAAACAATATCAGTGACTGTCTTCCTGGGTAAAGTTGAATTATTAACCAAATGGCATATATGATGAGCATGCTTTAATGCTTTAATATTAATGAAAATAATAACTTCCCTTCTGACATCAAATGTCTCCAAACCTCCAATTCATATCTCTGCTATACTTTATTTCCACTTATTTACTTCCATTCACTTGCCCTGCCCCCCCCCTTCCCCTCCCAGAAAGAAAAAACCAACTCACATAACCAATAACAAAATAAAACGAAACACACACACACATTCCATCATCATCAATAACAATAATAATATATTTTAATGTAATTGCAAGCCAAATCTAAAAAACGTAATGTACTTATGCAGATCTTACTGCCTTATGAAAATAAAGAGATTATTTAAATAAATTTTTAACTCTAAGAGAAAAAATCATTAGAAGCAGGAAGATGAATAAGTTACTTTACATAATAATACTAGAGTAAATTAAGAGGTTTGTGGGCATTCATGTGCAAAACCTTGCATTTCTTCAGCTTTTTAGGCCAGACAGCACTATCTCATTTAAATCAGTATCTAAAGTAGCATAAGACCAACACACTTGTGGCACTTTGTTCTTCCAAAGCTTCCTCTTGCTCCTATTGACCCAGGTTTTGTTATTTAAACATTTAATAATTTTCTCTAATAGTGGCCTTTGACTTGAAGCATATACTGCGCGCATGCGCTTTGCGTCAACAATATTTTAACTATAATTGAAAAATAATCACTATCATAAAATTTTTAAATTTTTCACGAAGTAAAAAACTTTAATATTATTATTAGGTTTCCTAAGTAGATCTAAAACTCGGGTAACTATTTTTATTTCAGTTACAGGACTAAAAGTAGCTAGCCCGCGTTGGCCTACTCGTCTTACCGGTTATGGAAGCATGTAAAAGTCCATTATTCACTCAGGCAGGCACCCAAAGAAGTCACACTATTCTGGACTCTAGCTAGCGGTTCAGTGACCAAAGTTCATTGACTCAATTGTTATTGAAATTTAAAAGATACAACCAACAAAAGAGTATCGGGAGTGTATTCGTGTTATAATTTTACTTATATTTATTTGTGTAATTTCACTTATATTCATTCGCTCGTATATCAGTTATGTTATTAGTTTTGTATCGTTTGTATTAGAATTGACTCTACTAATATAGGCAAATTACAGGTTTGTGTCGAAACATATTTATTAATTTAAATGGTTACATCTGTGCATACAATTTTGATTGATACACAATCACAATAGGTTTAGCGTTCACTTAATTGATAAATAGGTTTGGGTGTATACAATGATACAAACAACAAAAAATATAGAATATCTTCATTCTTTTCTAATTTTATTGTATTTGTTTGCTCTAGTATCATTTATATTCAATTTGTTCTAATTCCACTTGTATTAATTCTTCTTATGCCCCATATCAGCAAAGTTCGAGTGTAAAATCGGGACGAAAATACATAAATACGGAGATTTGCCAAAAGATTTCTCCTTTAAAATACGAATACAATCGAAAAATAAAAATGAGAGAGAGAGAGAGAGGAGAGGCAAGATATGAGCGAGAGGGGGAAGCGACAAAGAGGGTGAGATTTTTCTTTATTTTGCTATTAAATACAAAATATAATTACAAATAATAATTTATTTTAAACATTAGCCGCTAATAATCGTTAATTTGTTATACCATGTAAATTTTCCATTTTATAATAGGGAAAATTATGGATATATACTATTTAGGCAAATTAGTTTACCGACATGATTGAATATATATATATATTTTATAGTTTGAATCACATAATCTATATGTTTTGTAAACTAATTAACCAAAGTGCTTACAGTAGTAGTAGTAAATATAGAAAAACATTAAACCCAGTCCCTTTAGCAAATCTTCTTCTCACCAATGTAATTACTAATTTAGGGGCTGTTGTATTTAACAATGCTGTGTTGAATCAAGGATTAATTAATTATGAGAAGTTAGTGGAAAAAGTATGGAAAATTAAAATTGAGATAAATTAAGAAATATATATACAATTACACCATATAATATTTATGTAATTTAATTCTCTATGTAAATGTACTGGTGATCATCCTTAACACTTGGGTGGTAGGTCTAGTACTTGATGATGATTATTGAACCATTTATGCACTAATTAAGAGCATTTGCTTTCAAATTAGTCTTGACAAACTTTTTCAATGAATTAATGCACTATAAATACACGCGTAAAATGTTACTTAGAAAGATTATCAAAAGAAACGTAATTAATATAAATTATTTATATATATAGGGCTAAAAGACTAGTTGCGTAAATAACCCAGTGTAGCTTATTTGACCGATTTTTAAAATTAACTTATTTTGAAAAATATTTTTTTAAAGGTACTTTTTGGTAGTGATTCGTATTTGACCAATAAATTTTAAAAAAAAACACTTTTGAGCAACATTATTTGGCAAGCTTTCTAAAAGTGATTCTAAAGTATTTTTTTTAAAGTGTTTCATAATTTACAATTTCTAACTTATGAATTTTAAATTAAAAAAACAAAAAAAATAAAAATATTTTTAAAAAAAACAAGATTTTTGTTTTTTTTTGAAAAATCGATCCAGTCCGTCGTTTTTTTTAAAATAAATTGAATTAAAGACCTCTTCCAGTGGTAGCTAGCTAGCTCATCTTCAATAGGTATATTATATACACTGAATTAGCAATTGAAAAAATAAATAAGCACAATATCATATATAAGAAATAAAATTATATTCTCATCGAATTCCCACTCTTTAATTAAGAATTTTGACTTTGGACCAGTAGTACTGCACAGCAACAGAATTGCTAGCTGGTTATTATGCTATTGTTTCACCAAAATTAAATTGATACAATGCTATTAATGATTTACTCCAGTTGCCAACGGACTATATGCTTTAAATCATTCTTTGATATATAGTTCACTTTTATTTATTAAATTAATTCTTATAGCGAAATGTGACAACAAGTAAAAATGAAACGAGAGGGCATTACTAGCTCTTCTAATTTTCCTTTAAAAAAAAAAAGATTCTTCTGAGAGAAATTGGGGCAGCAATGGAACTACCCTCGCTCAAGGACTCTCCTTACCTACGTTGTCTGAATTTTTTCATATATATATATATATGAATGTATGTATGTTGTATATTGAGAGTCTCTAATATTATTATGTTATTTTTAATGAAATTCTGCTTCACGCTATTTAGGAGAGGCGGGGGAGAAAGGTATTGGGATTGCCTGGGTTGAAAATCTTGATTGGGCATGTATTATCCAACTCGTCATATGGTAATCTGTAATAGTTCACCAGCCCTAAATTTGAAACATACAACACCGCAGATATTTTGTTGAGATAAACATATCATCAAATAAAAGCTATAGCTAATAGTGAGGACGTAACTTAATTTATTTCTTAACTAAGTCCATCAAGCAAGCGACATAATCGATCATGACTCGGAAACTTGAACCATCTTAACTCCCTCATAAACCTGTAATAAAGCGAGAATATTGACGTTATAGCACACCACCAACAACTTGCAGTGGAAGCGGCGGGAATAGAACGTGATCGAATATTATTTAAATGCATCAACTCAAAGACTGACAAATGAGGTATAATAAGTCAGTAAGTATACGGTAATTGATTTGAACTAAGAGTGAAAAACGAAAGGCGATAAAAATGGGAGTGAGTAAAAAATGAGTCGGAGTGAAAATGAATAAATATCCGACTTCGCCCATATTTGAGAAATATAAAATGGTAAAACCATTAGATCACTTATATTACTTCTTATGTATAAAAAGATAAATACTCAGTTACAAATATTTTTCTTTTTCTTTTTACTTTTAGGGTGTGTATGGTATGAAGGAAAATATTTTTAAGTATTTTCATAAAAATATTTTTCGAAAATAAGTGATCTTGAGTCGAGTCGATGCAGTCTTGGGGTACGCATGCAGGTCTGAGTAAATGTGATCGGACATGGATCGGGATCAAGTGAATCTCGGCGTGTTAGGATTTTGGGTTGGGAGATTCAAAGTGTTCGGGTTCGGAGTATCAAGTCGGGATCGAGGTCGGGAGTTGGGTCTCGAGTGATGCTAAAATTCGAGATCTCGGTCGGGATCGAGAGGTAGATCTCGGGTCGAGCTAGGTCCCAGTTGAAATCGAAAGTGGGAGTGGTGTCGATGTCGAATATTAAGGGAGGTTAGGGTCGGGGTTAAGGTCGGGTGTGATTGTGATTTGGGAGCCCGGGGTTGGGAGTCGGGAGTTCGGGTCAAATTTGGGGTCAGGTTGAAAGTCGAAGGTCGGGAGGTCGGGGTCGGGGTGGGGTCGGGAGTCGGGAGTTGGGAGGTGGGGATCAACGTCGGGACTTAGGGTCAAGGTTGGTATGTGTAGGGTGAGAGTTCGAGTCCAGAATTGGAAGTTGGGGGTAGGGTAGGAAGTGAAGTGAGTTGGGGTCGGGAGTTGGGTCGGTGAATCGTGTTGGTCGAGTGTAGGGTAGGGGTAGGTCCCGAGTCGGGGAGTTGGGTCGAGTTGGTGGGGATCAGTGTTAGTGTCGGGGAGTCGAGTGAAAGTTGAGGTTGGGTTGATGGTCGTGGTCGTGTACTTAAGGGAATGATATGAGGCGAGGGGAAGGGTGTCGGTGTCGGGGTTGAGGTCGAGGTCGAAAGTTGGGGGTTGGGCTTGGTGTGCCATTGGTCGGAGTTAGGGGAACAATATAGAGGGTCGGGGAGAAGGTGGGAGTCGGGAGTTGGTGTTTTGAGTTGGGAATTCGAGACTAGAGGTGGGGGTCAGGACGAAGGAAGGGTTTAGGATCGGGGTCGGGGGTCGATGTCGGGGTTGAGGTTGGGATTGAGGTTGAGGTCGGGATGAGATTGAGGTTTGGGGTTGGGGCAAGGGTGAGAGATCGAGGTCATAAGTTAGGAGTGGGAGTCGAAGTCGGAAGAGATTACAGGTCAAGTTCAAAGTTGGGAGGTAGAGTGAGGATCGAGTCGAGGTTAAGGGATAGGTTGTTGAGGTTTTGGTGGGGGTAAAGGTCGAGTCGGGATCGAGGTTGAGGTTGAGGTTGAGGTCGGGTTCGGAGGTCGAGTTAGCGTTAGTGTTGAGGTCGAGTCGGGGTAGTGTCGGGGGTCGAGGGTCGGATTCGGGAGTTAAGATGGGGTTGGGAGTTAGGTGAGGGAAGGGTGTTGGGAGTGCAGGGTCGAGGTCGGGTGTCGGAATCGGGTATTGGGAGTCGTAGTCGGAGTCGATCTCGGGTTAAGTCCAGGACTTAGGTCTGTGTCGGAGTGTTATTAACAGTTGGAATCGATATTTGGAGTCGAGAATTAGGTGTCCCGTTTCGAGGTGGTGATGTTCAAGGAAAGATTTGAAAAAGTAACTTAACTTTACGTAAAGGAAATCGGTTTCCTTAAACAAGAGAAAATAAGTTAATTTGTAAAAAAATTAAATAAAATATTTAAATTAACCAAACATTAGAAAATATTAAAATTATTTTCCTAAATATTTTTCTTCATACCAATCACCCTTATTAAGTGTACATTTTGGGTTCATACCCTCTTATATATACTTCAAGGTGGGTGCGATTGGTGGATACCCGTATTTATTTATATCTTATGATGGATAATATAAATTGATCTATTTGGATTCACTTTTAAATGATTGAATACCTAACCCATTTAAATTGAATTGGATAACGAATAATTATAAATTTTATCAATTTTGTCATCCCTAATTTGAACAATATCATGGCCAATTAAAAGATACAAGAAAGGGATGACTATTTTGGCACATATGATTTTTAACCGTAGTTCATTATTAATTCTTTACTTTGGTATTAACATTCTTTTTATTTAAACAATTCTAAAATCCCAAAAACCAATAAATAAAGATATTGGATTAGCAGGATATATATATACTAAGTAATAATTGTCGAGATATAATCCAAAATATAAGTAGCATAAATAAATCCCTATATGAAAGAACAAAATGTAGAAGGTATATATGCATGCAGATTTATTACAATTATAGAGGAAGATAAAAGGTATGCAAGGTCTAATATACACCGTCGATCTAAAACGTATTTACATAATTAAATCATTTATAAAGTTGTTATATGTAATCGCTTTACAGAATTTATTGATTGATAACTTGACAAATTTTTACTGATAGAGTAAAAAATAATAATTATATTATTTTTTTTTATTGATATTACATAACTATTCTGACTAAATAATAAGGACGTTTTGATTTCAATACAAGTTATGTTGCGATTAGATATTGTGTACATTAATTATTTAATTTGTTGTATTAAGAATAGCATGCATTACATAATTTCTTAGAAGATGCCATTTATTTACAAAAATGTCATCCATCTTGTTTAGTAGAAAAATGATTTGAGGAATCTTAGGGATTTTACTATTTCATTATTTATTTAGAAATGATTAAATCCCGATCCTATTATTTTACTTTCGACAAAAATAACTTATCCCCATATATACTAATTCCTAATCTACGATATAATTTTATTTTAGAATTAGTAATTAAATAAGAGATTGTTATAAACATATTTGTATTTTGGTGAATATCTATAAAGATATTTGTATTGTAGTGGATACAGTATGTTTATATTATAGTGAAAATCTGTCTTTTGGAGAAAAATTAGGAGGGAATTATCCATATAAATAAGGGTTTCATACGTTTGTATTTAAATCTCGTGCAAGAAATAAGAATTTTCTTTTCTCTCTTTCTTTCTCATATTATTATTACCTTTCTTTGTTATTTATAATTTTTTATCTCAAAGTATCTATATATCAAACGGCAACATATATATCAGTATAAACTGTCTGCGTAGTTGTAGTTCTTTGTTCAGAAATTCTCGAGTTTTTATGGCTATACATGAACTGTCAAGGCAAAAATAGGGAACATATATATATATATATATATATATTAAAGTTGTTGTCAAAACAAATTAATAAAAAAAACATTTAAAGAGTTCGTTACAGAAACGGCGAAGTGTAAAATTAAAAATGTCGGAGCTTTATTTATTGTGGCAGAAGTACAATTTTGTTTTAAAATAATAAAAAATGTTGAAGATCGTTGTCAAAACAGCGAACTGCAAAATTTTAATTTTAATTTTTTTTCGAAATTCGTTGTAATATACAAAGAAGTGCGGAATTTAGATTTTAAAAGAATTTGTTGGAGTTTTGTTGTTAACAACAGCGAAGTGCAAATTTTAATTTTTTTTTTTTTGGAAGTTCGTTGAAGCGCTAATTTTTTAAAAATGTTGAAGGCTTAAATGAAGAATGAAAACACCTTAACGAGGTGGGCTAACCTCAGTTAGCTCAGGAGAAGTTTAGGGTTGCGTATCGGTGGATTGGTTTTGAAAGTTATTGGCTTTACTTATTGGTTATCGGTTTGTAGACAAATCCTTAAAGAACCGTTAAGATATCGTTTATCGGTTATCGGGTTAACCGATAAATATACAATGAAATATCTCATAAGTCATAAGTATATTTAGCTTCAAAAAGTGGTGAAAAGAGAAAAAACATAAATTGTTCGATTTCTAAAATAGTCAACTTTAATTTAAATTAAACACCATCCCTTCACTTTTCATCGGCGGCTCATTTAAATGCTTGTTTGGATCACCCCGTATATTGAAGATAAAATTATAATTTAATAAATTCTTATGGGGTTATCGGTGAACAGTTAAAAAAGTGGTCGAAACCGATAACCGAATCAATCATCCAATAACTCGGGATAGTAAACGATAATTGAAGTATCCAATAACCCGTTAAAAAATTAAAACACCATCCCCTTCACTTTTCATCGACACTCATTTCATCTTCTTGTTTGGATACTTCATATATTGAAGGCTAAAATTATAATTTAATAAATTCTTATGGGGTTATCGGTGAACCCGTTAAAAAAAGTGGTCAAACCGATAACCGAATCAATAATCCAATAACTCGGGATAGTAAACCGATAATTGAAGTATCCAATAACCCGTTAAAAAAAGTGGTCAAACTAATAACCCAATCTGATAATTGAATTATTGAATTAATGATTCGAGTTATTGATTTAGCCGTTAATTTGCACACCCCCAAGAGGTCGGCATGGGGAGTCTTTAATGTTGGGAAAAGGTTGGAATTTACTTTTGTACTAATTTAAAATCTACTTATTCATTTTGCCACTCATATTTTTAGTATTAGCAAACGGGTATAAGGAATATATCCTGTGTCTTTATTGGATCAAATAACAATTAGAGTATGAACAAAAAATAACTGATCGTATGATCATTCAATACAATAGTATGATCACGATACCTAGCAAATCTATGAAAATAATTATCTCATATTTGTGGTTGTTATAATTGTAATTCTTACATGAAACAGATGAACTCCATGTGTCCAAATTCTTCGACAGAAAATATTTAAATTAAGCTCCGCCGGGGTCAAAGGCCAAAAGCGGGATTACAGACGTAATATTAGAGCAAAACTCTAATGGAGAACAAAGTTGCTCAATTTTATATAGCTTTTTTTATTCTAAAAATGGTATGGTTAAATTTATATGAGATTAAAGACAAGCGTCTCGATATAACTCATTAATCTGATTATTAGCAATAAAAATATTTTTTGCAAAAAGTACTGAAAACAAAAACCTTAAAGATAGTAAGGAAAAACCAACTAGAATCGAAAAACTCTCATGGAGTTTTCTTTCCCCCAATTTGCATGAATATACAATAGATGAATAGTTATTCGCTGGAAAATTATTTATTTCAATATATAGATTACTTTACTACATACAAAAAGAATAAAAATAGATATACAGACTTAAGAAGAAAAGCATTTGACAGAAGAAATAATTAAACATTAGTGTTGGGGGCTGGAAGAGTCTGCTCGGCTTTGACGACGTTTCTTTCTGTATCTCCAGGCAACTTGTATCCGCCTTGCTGCCAGTCCTCGCCAATATGGAGATTCATACCTGAAATATTAAGTAGGTGAAAAATATAAAGCTTGAAACAAGATGAAAGCAAACTTAGATAATGGAATCATGAAAACATTTCCCATCCTCATTCAGCAACCAAAAGATCAATTGTATTATAATACCGAACCCCCACACACACACAACACAAAGCAAAAGATAAAAATATAAGAGAGTTGGAGGTGGCAGCTCAGTTAGTTGGTTATCTGAAAACCTTGTTGGTGGGAGTTTAATTGCCCTTCCTCATTTCCTCTACGGCCCTCCCCCTCCCCCTATGTATGATTAAAAAGTTCAAATATATGTAAAAGATAGTGGAAAAAAGTACCAATTCTAGCAAGGTAACACACACAACACACACAAAGCAAAAGATAAAAATATAAGAGAGTTGGAGAATTATGGCAGCTCAGTTAGTTGGTTATCTGAAAACCTTGTTGGTGGGAGTTTAATTGCCCTTCCTCATTTCCTCTACGGCCCTCCCCCTCCCCCTATGTATGATTAAAAAGTTCAAATATATGTAAAAGATAGTGGAAAAAAGTACCAATTCTAGCAAGGTAACAGCTTCCAGCCTATGATATGTCAAAAATGGCAATTGGGAGCCAAAACAAAGAGAAAGGAAATAAGGAAAAGGGACATTGAGAAAGAAGAGGTGCAGAAGCATAGAGCATTTTGGATCATCTACAGAGATGGTTTAAAAGACAACAACATTCCACATATTTTTTACCAGCTTCCTCCAGGTGGAGAGAATACCAGTATTACTTAACTAAGAGCCCCTTTGGACTGGATTAAAAGCTGGTCAAATCAGCTTTTAATCTCTTTTTCAGTTTTTTTAAGTGTTTGGCAAAGTTAAAAACTGCATAAAACAAGCAAAAAGCAGTTGGGGGACCCCAACTTTTTTGCTTTTTGCTGTTTTTTAAAGCTAAATCCAAATGGGCTCTAAGTGTCTTTCTCTAATTCTGCAGAATGATACAGATTATGGTTTGGTTGGTGGTCACAAATGTAAGTAGAAAGAAACGGAATGGGTTTTGCTGGGTGACGTTACTTGAGTAAAGGGCCCAATGACTTGGAATTTCAACTTAACTTTAAAACATAAACATGTAAATCGATATCTTCTCCAAAGTGGCCCTTCTAGTTGATCTTCTCATACTCCGTATGACTACTTTACGGATCTGATATTACGAGTAAAGTTGTGAAAAATCAATGCCACGTTAGTTTATTTATCACCATGTTTCAAGGTTTTTTTTTTTTTAAAAAAAAAAAAAGGAAAAGAAAATGAATTGGACATTCAGTAGCTATAAAACTGAATTACCTTAGGGCACCTTGGACACGTGGATTCCTCAAGAATCTTGCAAAAAGATTAGTGACTTCTTCAAGATCTGAAGCTCGCAATATAAATGCTTCAACATTTGTTAGGCACCTGACTAGTCTGTTGCTCAGCAACCTGTGTCCTGGAATTCTGATCTTTTTCCCATCTGAAAGAACAAAAGGAGAGGTGATTATAGGAAATCATTCCAATATCTATTTCATATTCACAGCTTCATCGCTTCCAAGATCAGAATAAAAAACTCGGAGCTTATCAAAGTTTCAGATAGCCCATTTGATAACCTGGAGGACTTTTAAGGCAGAGAAAGCTTTAACTGCTCTTCATATGGTTTTCGATTATCTTCACTAAATTGTGAACACTCAATTTCATTTAATGGGAAAGTCACCTCTGTGATTAGACTGGTTGAAAGTTCAAAACAAATATTTATCTGAAAATCAAAACCATCATAATGCAGACTCAAAAAAACTACTTATTGACCCTGACATCCTTATGATCACTGAATAGTCATCCTCTCAACACCAAAGTTTTCAATAAACTCCGACTTTAGACTTTCCAGTTTATCTAGTCTGTTGTAAGAGGGCCCAACTTTGGTGAACCATATGTGATTATTAGAATATGAAAAGGAATAGGATTTTGTATATGATATTCTGCGAAAAAAGATTGTAATGCAGTGTCTATAAATAGGGCTCATAGTAACAATGTCGATACACAATTCAATAATATTTTTTCTCCAGTTCCCACACGGTATCAGAGCATTGATGAGAAACTTCCGGGAAGAAAATTCAATCAAACAGGTCACCATCCGTCAATTTCCGATGACTGTCGGGGATGATTAGCGTCATTGTCTGTTTTGTGCGAAAACCAACACTACCACAAGGTGGGAAAAACTCAGGCGAGCAAACCTCAGTAAGCCCTCTGGGTTTTGGTCACTCACGCGCTCTCATGAGCCACTCCCAGATCCAGATCTCCGGCATCACACACTCCAAGCGCTGGCGCGTGCAGTGTTTTCTGGCCACTTTTCCGGCAGATTTCTTTTTCCAGTAGGATCTCCTCATTATTCCAACCCTACCATATAAATTTTCCCTGATTTTGACCACTTTCCGGCGACAGAAATAAGTCTTTTCAAGATTCTGGTGATGATTATATTTTTTTCTCCAAATTTTAGGCTACAAAATATCTGATTTCACAAGATGTTGTTCAGGGTTTGATAATTTTGGCTCCAAAAATATGGGAATTGGAAGTTCAAGCCCTATGATCACTTCAGAACCATTAATGGGAAGTTGAAACTATTTAGTTCGGGCTTCCTTGGTTGAGTTGTGGTGCAAGGGTCAAGGTGTTTAAGATCACTTAACGAACAAGGGTAGTGTCGTAGATGAAAAGGCAAAGGCTAGTGCATTAGATGAAAAGACAAAGTCTAGTGAGGTAGATGAAAAGGGCAAAACACAATGGGTGAAGGTTGACGCCCAATTATGTAATCTCCTATGGTGATCTATTGATTTCAAGTTGATGCCCTTGTTTCACCCGACATGTTGCTCAATTTGGGAAAAGGCTCGCGCTTTATACACTAATGACATATCTCACTTTTATGATGTGATATCTCAGATAACCACTTAAAGAAACAAGAATCAGATATATCTACGTACTTAGGACAGGTACAGTCACAGGCAGCCATAGAGAAACTTGAGAGCTTGATGCCAGTCACTACGAATGTTGAAAAACAACAGGAGCAAAGACAAACATTGTTTCTAGTTCTTACACTTGATGGATTTCTTACTGACCTTGATTCGGTGCATGATAAGATTTTTACTAGTCTATAGTTCCTACAATTGATGAACTTTTCTCTTGCTTACTTCGTCTTGCCGCGCCTTCCAACCACAC
>JACEIK010015216.1:0-20246 GCA_018107945.1 Datura stramonium | reverse complement strand
GCTCTAAGAGAAGTGTATTAGGGGAGATAAACCTATTTCAATGCATTCAACTCCCATGCATGCAAGTTCAGAAATCTTCTCTCTCAAGATCATCAAGGATTCCTCATCAATCTCAATCTCCTCTTCCCGAATTTCTCTTTGGGTCTCAAATCAAAGATAGAATTTAGTGAACCCAGGTTTCTGGTCTCTTCAATGAGGGCATTGTTTCACCCTCATGCCCTTCCTCAAGAAAATTCATAATAACTCATTCCCCAATTTCCCATATTTGAAATTCTAGGGATTTTTGGGTTGGGCTATGAAATTTCTCGATGATTCTCTTATGGGTATAGTTTATTTGATATGCATTTATGATTTTCACGATTGGGGTTTTTAGAATTCTTCAAGTCTTCATGAAATTATGTTTCAAGCATGATTAGGGCTAAATTCCTTTTCATGCAATTCTATGATTCTATTATGATTTTGATTCTCCTAAACCTTAATTTATGGTTTATGATTTATTATATGATCTCCTATAAGTAATCTTCATAAATTTATGAATTTTAAGCATGGTGATTTTCTCAAGCATGTATGTTCTTCATGATTTTTGAGTTTATGATTTTGGCCGACTTATGGGCCCTTATTTCATGGCTAGTCATACATTTCAAGTATGATCATGTATGTTATGATTTAAATAGCCCAGAAACTTCATGTATGATTTCAAAATAATTGTATGAGCCCTCATGTGCGTGTTGTTGGGAGTAGTCTCTAGCATCAAGTAGGCCCAACGTTCAGGCAAACTCCGAGGTCTCAGAACTACATGCCAACATAGGTGTATATTCAGGCTTAACCCAACGGGGTCCTTAATAATGATATAACACCACGTATCGTTCCTTGCCTTGGCAAGGTTGGGATGGCTCTACCCACTTGAGTGTGATAGTTGAGGAATCATGTAAGCTCTATCATGATGGTATCAGTGAAGACGAGTCCTCCCATTGTTCTTTATGTTTTATGCATGAACATGTTTATGACACTTTGGCTCAAGTTATTATTAACAAGGTTTCTCTTATGTTTATGATTATGACTAGTTTATGTACAATTTTTAAAACCTTGAGCCCGCATGCTTATGATATGATTATTACTTCATGTTTTGAACTGTCCTACTCTTATGAACTCTTATGTATTTTAATTTTTCATTTTTATTTACCTCGCATACTTAGTACATTTAAAGTACTGACTGCATACTCTATGTTGTATCATTTCGTGATACAGTTAAGACGATCAGACTAAATTCTATCGCTAGCCAGTTTCCCGCAGCTTAGTCCAGTTCCCGCTTTGGTGAGTCCTTATTTTTCGAGGACCTTCAACTTAGTATTTGATGTTTTTATTTTTTGTTATAGACTTTAGTGATCTAGTTGGGGATGTTGTCCCAACAGCTATTCAGACATGTTAGAGGCTTATCAGATAGTATGTAGAATTTCATTTCAGTTTGTGTGGACTCTGTTATGATTTATATGTATTCAAACTTCTTATTATTCATGATTATCTTATTAGTTTTTGCTTGATGCATGCTCTTCTACCGTTATGTTCATGCCATATATCGACTTGGAGCCATTCGTGGTTAGAGGATTCGTGTCTTCATCCGGGGTTTCAGCTCGGGTCGTGACAGGAAATCAAAAATTTCCAACACTAGGGTAGTCACTAATAATGCCTACAAACACACACGTTTCAAACCAGTCACCCTCTCCATCAATCAAAAATAAGTTTTTTCGCAACTGTTTGGACTAAGCATATCATATCAACATGCACACACTTAGATCGAGAAGTAAAATATGCCAGCTATTCACATCCATATGCCCTCACAATTAGACCAAGAAAAATGTCTTTCCTTTTGAAATAATGATAACTGACAAGTAAAAGACACACAATATCAAGAGACGAGAGAAATTCACTCAACTCTCACAACGAAGTTCATAAGATAGGTCACAACTACCATATACTTGCCTATTTACTCAAGTGCCATTTCTTTCGGATATTCGGGTTGAGATCGCACAAGAGCTTTTCTATGCTTGTAATGAATGTCAAAGGGATGGTAGGATATAATTATGGCCTTTTAGTGACTCATTTACCATCCTTGAATACTTTTTCACTTTTCCACCTTTTTACCCTTTTAATCCCTTCTTTTCATCCCATCTCTTTTTTTGACAACTTTTCACACACCAAAGTTCTTTTGTGAGCTCAACTTTTGTTTTTCTCTTTTTCTCTTTTTCTGTTTTGTTTTGTTTTCTTTTTCTTGTTTTTATCACCCTCAACTTATAATTGTTTGCTCATTTTTCATCACTTTTCAAGTGTCAAGGAGGATGAGTTCAAAAGAGGGTCAATTTGAGTAGTCTTGGCTTTCATTGCGGTTGATCAAGAAAATTGTCAAAGGGCCAAAGAGAGAGACTAGTGATACATGCATCATTAGGCAGGTCTCTTTAGGCACATATGTCTTGTGAAGCACGAAGAAGGCCTAAATTCATATCTTCAACCCATAATAAATCATAAGTTTGAGTACAAACGGCGAGACAAGTTCTAGAATGTGACCAAATTAAGTGAGCAAGCAACATTTCTTTCCACACATTGGTACATGGATATAAAAATGACTAAACACATCACTCTTAACTAGGGACACATTTCCAACATTTACATGTCACGAGAGGTATACAACTCAATATCAAACAGTTATGATAAATATTTTGAGGCAGGAATTATTTTCAAAAATCAACATAAGCATGTAAATAACTCAATTTCCACCACCACTTAAGTCCAACATAATTTATTCAACCAAAGATGACTTGAAAAAGTAGGCTGGAACCCTTAAGAATGTCTCCAAGCAATCCATCATCGGGCTCACACACTATGACACTTAAGCTACATTATTGTGCCAGATTCAACAAAAAGTAAGCTTCCTGAAAAAGAACCATGACTAAGTAAACCAAGAAGGCTCTACACTACAAAAGAAAAAAGAAGCTATACTAAGAAAGAAAAAAAAGAAGCTACACTAGAAAAATAGTAAAAATGGACTAAAGTGGATCACAAACACACACATCAATAACTCAATCAAAAGGATAATATCATGCAAATCAACGTTTTCACATCAATCAAGCACCATATATACAACTATCATCATACAAGTCAAAATGTCGACCCCCACCCTAATAATGGTGCAGTGGCCTCAATACACAAACAAAATAAAATAAAAGGGTAAGAGTGGTAAAAATTCCTTGTAGCGCTCAGATCATGTTATTCAATGTGGTGGTATTGATGGGATGGCTTGTAGATCATGAGGATGGCCTAGAATCTCATCTCAAAAAACCTTTATAGCCCTTCTAAGGGCTTGCTCTTCTGCCAAGGGAATAGTTGAAGCCATTGACGATGTCTCCTATGCTGGAGCCTTGCCCTTATCTAATGGAAGGGTGGGAGCAACTTTATATCCCTGAGCCTAAGAAAAAATCTGCTCTTATGGAGTACTGGCCTTGGTGATTGGGACTAGTGGTGCACTGGGTTGATTATAAGCTAGGTGGACTGGCACCATACGAAGAATGAAATCCATTATGCTGGCATTGGATGGTGTCTAGTCCACCAGCAATATCTGAACCTCCTTTGGCTGCCTCTCTTGTATTTGTATGTCAAGTATGACAGTTCTGCTCTAGTCTAGATTAGCTCATAGGCTCAATATATCTGAAGAACTAACACCTCCTCTAAGTTGGCTCAATATGACATCCATGGCCTCAAAATGGGAGTTCAAGGCTTCATGAGAGCTCCTGACTGTGTCCTAGAGTGCCAAAAGAGCATGCTCAACTATAGTGGCCACGAAGGCCGGAAAATCCTCAAAGAGCCTTGCAAGCTGTAACGATCCCCAAAAGTGCCTAAGGTTAGACCCTAGACTTAAAGTAGAAACCAACATAAAATGGACAAAATTCCACAAGATGAGTCACATCAGGATTTGTGATGAGATGTCGCGGATCGTGACATAACTCATGATAAGTAAATAAGTTTTCCAGTCCCTAATCTAATGAGCCATATGACGACTCGTTAAATCATATATAAACTTGTGATGACAATCTATGGTGTGAGAATTAGTGGAATGTCCTAGACACTATTAGTCACCACTATCGCTGTACTACTTGTGGTATCTCATGACGGGTCGTGAGAAGGGGTCATGAGAAGTAGATCAAAGAGTGAACAACTAGATTCTAGTGACCACGAGTCATGGTTAGTCACCACGAGAGGTATGATGACTCGTCATAGCTAGATAGGTCAAATTTATAGATGAGTTCCTAAGGTTGTTTTAGTAATTTCCTCTATTTTAATTACATATTCTAAAATATTTTTGAATTTTTAAGGAGTATATTTAAGGATTTAATTAGTCTAAACTCTTATTCCCATTCATTACAACATGAATTCAAAATCATTAGCTCTCAAGTTCATCAATCCAGATAGGAAGTTATCATCTCCAACCTAGAGTTCTTCAAGCTTTAATTTATGTTCATCTTTCCATGTATATAAGGCTAGCCTATGTAAGTAATGATCATCCTTTATGCTCTAAATCTATGCTAGAATTCATTGAGATTAAAGCTGGGGTTTTTACCCAATTCTTGAATTGTGTTTTTCTCTATCTATTAAATTGTTCACTGTTGAGTTATTCCTATAGAATTATATCTCCTTATTGTTCATCATTATTCTCTTAATATTTATTGTTTATATCTCTTGATTATTGATTATTTATGATTGGTTCATTTCTCTTATCCTATGAACCCCATTGCATGCACTCAATGCCATGATTTTGAGACTATTGTAATTTGATTTAAATGCATTATTTTCCATAAAGATTGAGCAGATTTTAAGAGAGTTTTCTATAATTTTGATTTTGAAAAAGGAAACCTTAAAATTTAATTTTTAAAAAACAAAAAAAATAAAAAAATTTTTTATTTTTAAGAATAAAAGTTTTGATCATAGAAGCTCTAATGTTTTAACAAGAGATTTGGAGTATGAGGCTCAAAGATTTTAAAAAAGAGATTTTGAGCAAAGGATCAATAGAGATTTTAAAACATCTATTATATCTATAGCTTAAATTATGCTTTATAAAAGTGTTTTCCAGTTGCCTCAGATAGGCATATTTATGAAATTGTTTTTGGATGATTATTGCCTTGCAGGTGGGTGAAGATTTCCAGATAATAATGAACCTTAAACTACGTAGCCATCATAGGTTAGGATGATGTCGTTGATTCGGGTGAGTCCTCAGATAAGTCTAATGCAAGGACTTCCAGTGGATCATAGTTTAGTGATCATACTCTGCCCATAGGCATGACGTTGAGAAGCTCTACCAACTTAAGAGAGACAATTGGGCATCATATGCTCATTCATGATGGTATTAGTTATGAGAAACTCCCAAGTTAAAGTTATGTATTTTCCTTGTATTTGCGGAATTATTTTGATTCATTTTTATTGCACAACTATTTACATATTTCATACTTGTGTTTTATACCTATTTAGAGCTTCGGTTTTAGTTATATTATTTCAATACAATTATTCTTTCAGTCCGTATATTCTTTCTGGTACAGCTCATTCAACCTTATTACATCTTTGTATATTCCATATATTGACGCCCTTTGGCACTACATCTTATTATATTGCAGATTCAGATAGATTGGATCAGCAGCATACGCTTTATTAGGATCTCCCATTCATTTGGCGTTTGGTGAGCCTGCTACTTTTAGATAGTCCCAGTATTGAGTTTTTAATTTTATAGGCTTAAGGTATCCGCCAGAATATAATCTGGGACCTGTTCTTCATTAGAGCTGTAGATAGAGTTATAATTGAGTCAATAATGTTACTATATAGAATTCTTTTATGAAATTAATAAATCTCGTTTTATCATATTTGGTATTGACTATTACTTATGCATTACTTTATTATATTCTTATTAGTAATAAGCCGTGGACCAGCGTTCTCTTGGATCACTAGGTGGTCTAAGTGTTAACCATGTCCAGGGTGTATACTTGGGGCGTGAAGCAAGCTATTGTTCCTTTGTATCCAATATTGAGGCCAAACCAATCAATGAGTCTCTAGAGAAAAGTAGTGGCCTCAAATTGGGTGTGACTGTGGCATGGATGTAGTAGTGGTTGGATCTGCTGCATTGTTAGCTGGGTTTGACTTGCGATGGGATGTGATGTGGGCTCCTTTAACTGGATACCCTGACCCTTGATTGTGGGCCCACCTTGTAAGATGGAGCTAGGATGGTTGAGTGACCATGAGTCATCTCGCATTTTGGTGATATTTGTCCACTTGGCGAGCATCGGTGAATAAGTACTTAACTCGACCGGATCGACATTCTTGCCCTCGACAAGGTGATGCTGTGAGGCATGGGAATGGTAGGGAGGTGGCAATCTGCATGGTCTGTCCTTCAGCACCAAAAAAACATTTGGCCGATGTCTATCCTCTTCTTGGCCGACAGATTTCACACAATGAGAGCGTGTCCGGTGGTATTTTGTAGTTCATTCATTAGGCATATCCTTATGTACGATGTTCACACCCAGAAACATAGCCAAAGAAGAGCTCTCTCTTGAAGATGTGGTTTGTCTCAAGCGCAGCCTACATCTCTACCTATAACTCTGACCACCCAAATTCCAACTTGCCAGCCCCGAGCAGCTATCTCGGCATAGGTAGAGGTGTCCACCACCTCATAATCATCTCAACATTGTATCAGGTGATCGTCTTTGGGATTGTCACACGGCCCAAACATAGGCCTGAATCGAGACACGGGACAAAAGAACCCCGAGAGGCTCCAGGGTATTTTAGATGAACATGACATCTGTCAACATAATAAATGCAAAATTCTAACACATAACATAGCGGAGTGTGAAAATTTGTTATCAAATAACTAATACATGGCAAATTAAAGTTAAAATACATACTATGTATAAAAGCCTCTACTACTGACGAGTTGTTCAGGACAAGACTGGTAACTCACTAAAGTCTGAAACTGAAAATAATGAAAATAAAGATGAAAGGAAGGGCCCTTGAAAGATGTGGACTACCAACTCTGGCTGGAAAGTGCTGCTGCGAGGATGCAGCTAGCAGCGGGACTATCACGAATATCAAGCCTATATCATGAAACGATACAACAAATATTATGTAGTCAGTATGTGGAATACCGAGTATGTAAGGTAAGTAAAACCTTAAGTAAGTAGATCGGAGATCGTGGATATCATAAACATTTCATCATAAGTCACAGAATAGAGCTTGCATGCTATTATCTAAAAACATGATTTCAATGTAACTGAATATCATAGTAAAACTGATAATCATAAGTAAAGCTGAACATTGGGTCAAACCTGATGAAAACATGACAACATGACTAATGAACTGTGCATAAATGAAATCATGAGGAACAATGGGATACCCGTCATATAATAACGAAATTATCACGATAGAGCTTACATGGTCCATACTATTACACTCAAGTGGGTAGAGCCGTCCAAAGCCTTGCCAGGGCTAGCACCTACCATGATATCGATATCAAGCTGAAGGCCCCTTGGGCGTAGGGGAAGTTCACAAGGTAGGTCCCAAATAATCTGACATAGCTACGTTGGCATGTAGTTGGAGGCACGAGTTGGTGACCCTTAGCCTACCCGATTCTAGACACGACTCCCAAAAACACATCGCTCTCCATTGCTTTTCAATTAAGCTGGCCATCATCTAGAGATGAAGCTAAATCATAGCATACATGCATAATCTAAATCATAACATGAGGATCCTTGGAGGCTCAAACCACACCAAGATTAAAATAGTGGGAGTCTAGACTCCAAAATCCATGTTAATAGCTAATACATGAGTTTAGATAAATCATAAGAAACATACTTGATCATATGGGCTTGCCCAATACATAACATACTTGACATAGACTTGATCATTCGAAAACATGAATATGTACATGGGATAATTCAAAATCACACTTTTCATCATATACATCTAATCATGTCTTAGATACATATATTATAATGTCAAGTTTCATGAACATCCATGGGGGGGATCATAATTTGTAAAAACATGACACCATAATTTGTAATGGTAAACATGGTAAAATTCCCATTAAGCATAATTCAACGTTAGAAACGTTATAGATCATACCATGATTGATACTTAGAGAATTCACATGTTGGGTTAAAACCCCACGAATACATCAATAAGAACTTTCATGAAATTGAATAGGGATTGGGTATGGGTGTGGATGAATACCCATTGCAACCATATATACGGAAATCTAATTTCACAAATGCTCTTGAGAATAATGAAATTTGGGGAAGAACGATGAATCTAAGCTTCATCACCCTTAGAAACCACTAAGTTTGCATGCATGGAAGACAATGGGTTAGAATGAGCTTAGCCCTCTTAAAACACCCTTTTCTGAGAGCTTAAAGCAGTAGTATAGGTCTTAGGAACTTAGGAATTTACAAAAAGGCCCTTAATAAATTCACAAAGAAAAATCCACTGATAGTCCCAGCAGGGACTGGATGACTGTGCCAGACACGACTCATGGTGAACGCATTTCGAACTGGGAAATTCATCATCAATGGTGCATGAGACACCAGGCTGTTGATGTACCCGACTACTCGTGGTGGCCAATTCGTGGCCTGCACTGTCCAAACACTTCACCTTCAAACCCACCACTGTTCATGAGAGACTTGCTGACTCATGGTCCTGACCACGATTCGTGGCCTTCCATGGTCAACTCCTTGGCCCAAAATCTAACCAAGTCCAACTGCTCCCATGACTGACCTAATGACTGGTGGTGCACCTCACAGGTCACTGGACGACTCTTCCTGTGTCTAGTGCGGAAAATTCTATTTTCTCTGTTTTAACCCTTGGGTCTGATCTTAGGAGCTTTTGGGTATTTCAATATCTCCCCTTGGGAAAATTCATTCTCGAATGTGCGTAAATGTACAAGAAAGCTTAAAAATTCATCTGCCATATCAAATACTAAACCATTTAAGATGAAAACTCACGAAATGACTGACTCCGGACTGAATTACCTGACTGAACTGAATTTATGAATCATACATACATATATTGACATGAAAGAAACAAGGGCACATGAGTTGAACACAGCTTGAATTGAGTACTAGGGAGAAAAGCGATACCTCAAGTGGCCGAGTCGGAAGGGAATAGATGTGGGTATTTAGCCATCACATATGCTTCGGCTTCCACGTATCTCCCTCAACAAGCTGGTTCCTCCACAAAACCTTAACCGAGGCTACTTTATTTCTTAGCTTTCAAACTTGATGATCAAGTATTTCCACTAGAACCTCGCATAGCTATTACTATCCTTCACCCTCACGCTCTCCCTTAGGGACAGCAGAGTTGGATCACTAACACTTCTTTAGGAGCAATACACGGAAAACTGGATGAACTAAAGCTAATTCTGATGGCAACTCCCTCATAAGATACCTTGCCAGCCGTCTCACAATTCGATATGGGCCAACATAAGGGGGTAGGTTTCCCTTTCTTTGAACTCATTACTCCTTTCATAGGAGATACCTTCAGAAACATCCAGTTATCAACTTCAATTGTAGTTCTCTCCTCCTTACATCACATAGGACTTTTGAAGACTCTGAGTTGTTTAACCTGTCCCTTATAAGCTGGAACTTTCTACATAGCCTCATGGACTTAATATGGTCCTATCATTGCAGCTTCACCGACTTTGAACCAACCAATAGGTGATCTACATCTTCTCCCATAGAGAGCCTCAATCGGAGCCATCTGTATGCTTGATTGGTAGTTGTTGTTGTATCCAAACTCAATGAGAGGAAAATGATCATCAACAACCTTGAAATCATTCATACACACTCTCAACATATCCTCAGAGTCTGAATGGTCACACCCCGCCTAACCATCCGTTTGCGGGTGAAATGTTGTACTAAGCTTGACTTGAGTACCAAGTTCCTTCTAAAATGATCTCCAGAACTGGGAAGTAAACTGAGCACCTCTATATGATATAATGGACAAAGGGAAAACCGGGTGCTTGAACTGCTCCCGAATGTACAACAGCATAATTCTCCACTGAATTGGTAGTTGACCGATGAAATGGGCTACCTTAGTCAATCTGTCTACAACCACCCAAATGAGATCATACACTATCAGCCGTGCAGGCAAACCTATAATGAAGTCCATATTGATTTCCTCCCACTTTAGTAGAGATACTAATGTCCTAAAAGAACACCCCAGGGTCTTTGATTCTCAACCTTCACCTATTGAAAATTCGGAAACTTGGCCACAAATTCTACGCTATATCCTTCTTAATGCCATTCCACCGTTGACTTCCCGTAGGTCACGGTATATCTTTGTGGCACCTGGATGTATAGAATATCTGAAACCATGAGCCTCATGCAACATCCAATCTCTCAAATCATCAGCACCCGGAACACACGGACGACCCCGATATTGAAGCACACCATCTCCCTCTTGGGAAAGACCTCCCACCTTCGATTACGAATGGCTTCCTTCAACTTTACTAAAATAGGATCCTCATCTTTTCTAGCTTTGACCTCAGTCGCCAAGGTAGATTTACGATCCATTCACGAACAATGATACCACAATCCGTCAAGTCAATAATATGAACCCCTAGTCATGCAAGCCGATGTACATCCTTCACTAACTCTTTCCTTTCCTCATATACATGGGTCATACTTTCCATAGAAAGCCTGGAAAGCGGCTTCCACCATATTAGCTTTGCCCGAATGATAAAGGACACTTATATCATAATCCTTCCAGCTCCAACCACCTTCTCTAATGTAGATTCAGATCCTTTGGGGTAAAAACGTACTGTTGGCTTTGTGATCCGTAAACACATCCACATGGACCTCGTCTGAATAGTGTCTCCAAATCTTCAAGGAAAATACTACGCTACAACTCAAGGTCGTGAGTGGGATGAGTTCCTTTCATGGACTTTCAGCTGCCTAGAAGCATAGGTTATAACCTTACCATACTGATTTAATACACAACCAAGGCCGATCCTTGGGAAGCATCGTATACCTGACCATCGGCACCATCAGATAGGGTCCTCAGTCTTTAACTCTTTGGGCTCTTCACAAGCCTCAAACCATTGAAACTTCACTTTCTTTAGCGAAAATTCAACATAGTCAATGAATTGTTTGCAATGGATGGCCCTTCAACAAACCTTCGCCAGTAACCAACCAAAGCCCCAAGAAACTCCTATGTGAAGGACTTACTAATCTAAGACAATTCTTCACACTTCTATCTTTTGAGAGTCCACTGTACACCCTCACTTGACACCACATGACCCAATGCCACTGAGTTTAACCCAAACTCCATATTTACAAATCTTAGTATAGAATTGGCGATCCTTATGAGTCTGTAGCACCACCCTCAAATGAGCAGCATGCTCTACAAGTCATCAATCTTTGGGAGAGGATACTGTTCTTGATGGTGACCTTGTTCGTGCATTAATTAATGCACATACGAAGGAACCATCCTTCTTTCGGATAAAGAGGACTTGTACACCCCACGAGATTTTCTAGGTCTGATGGAACCCTTATCTAGAGGTCTCAACTTCCTTCAACTCCTTTAACTTTGGCTGGAACATTCTATAAGGAGGAATAGATAGGTTGTGTATTGGGAAGAAGGTCAATGCAAAATCGATCTCTAGCTCGAGAGGAACACCCGTAAAGCATCTAAATACTTCTAGATATTCGCACACTATAGGAATTGACTGAATAGTCGGGGTCTTGGATGTAGCATCCACAGCCTAACTAGATGATACAAGCAGCCTTAGAAATCATCTTTACGGCTTTAAGGTAGGAAATGAAGCGACCTAAAGGAAAAACTGAACTACCCTTCCACTCTAGGACTAGCTCACCCGAAAACGAAACTCGACTGAATAGGTTCTACAATTTACTGAGGCATAACATGCATGTAGCCAATCCATGCAAAACATAACATCAAAGTCTGTCGTGGCTAGCTCTACTAAATCTGCTGAGTTTACTTTCTGAAAGATTTGTGACAGGGCAATTTTTATATACTCATCAAGGCTATAACTGAATCACCGACTAGAGTAGAGACCATTAAGGGTTCTTATAGGATTTGGGACTAACTCTGAAACTATTAGCAGCATGTCGTCACAAAGATAAGGTAGCCCTGGATCTAACAAGGCATATACATCAAGTGAAATATAATGTAGTGATGACTACATTTAGGGATACCTCCGCTCTATGAAGCTAGGGCATAGAATTTGTTCTGGCGTTGACACCACCTGTACTAATAGATTCCCTCTGAGTGGGCATCTTTGGTGGGCTATGGCGGAGTGGGCCTCGACCCTATCATGGCCCTATCGGGCTGCTGGAAAATTTCTAAGCATATGTTCAGGTTCCCACACCAAATAAGCACCTAAACCTTCCAATCACTAGCCTGTGTCTCCACCTGCTGTACTGCGGGATCTTTGGAATGCGCAGGCCTAGTCCCTGGCCTCAGGTGCCTGATACTCATAGATGATTGCCGTGGCTGAATATCTATGGTGGGATTACTCGGTTCCCACCACTAAGTTTCTGTTTGGAGAATCCGAAGCATCAGTCCTAGCCCTCTTGGCCTCTCTCTCCTCTCACTCACTTGTACGCCTCTATATGGGTGTACACAGAACTATCCAAGGAAGTTAATGTCCTAATGAAAGAATCACTATTTCGACAATCTTTGACTAAATAATTTGCTATCCCATACACGAACCTGCTCACCTGCGCCCTCTAATCTATCACCATCTCAGGTGCATACTTCAGCTGAGTGAACTCTAAGCATATAAAGTTTGTCATCTTGCAGCCGGGTTCAAACTCAGCTTCTTTAATCTCCCACATCTCTCACGAGGGGAGAACCGATCAGAAATGTGGTATGGAACTCATCCATATCTTTGACCAAGTAGTCTGCGTGTCCATGCACGAACCGACTCACTCGAGCCCTCTGGTCTGCCACCATCTATGGTGCATACTTGGACAAGTGGGTGAATGATGGCCCATAGTATGGGTCGTGAGAGTAATATAGTGGCTCTTTTAAGGAATCGGAATGTCGAACCCACAGGGACTGGACTACGGGGTGAAACCTTTTCAAGTGTTAATTTACTAAAACTCTAATATTAGAAGACAACAGTGTAAAGAAGAGTTTTTATATTTTGGAAACTATTTTTATACTAAAGTAAGATATTTATACAATTGAGTCAGAACTATGAATGTGAGCATGCTGAGCTGCAACAGACATGTAAAGGAAACCCCACAGTTATCCGATCTACAAGTTTATCTTTTCTCCTGTTTACTAGTCGGAACTTATGCCTATGGACTAATCCTCTTGTATTTAACCCAACTTAAGACTCACGAACCTTCCATCTACATTTCTGTGATAAGAAGAAATTCATGTTCTAGCCATGCAAACCGTTCCACACTTGACTAATACGACTTTCAGGTATATTTCTATTCTGAAGGTAAATCCAATTCCCCCATTTTCCCCAAACCAGAAAAGATCATATCCTATTAATTCACAACTTTCAGTTTCTTGCCCTCTCGGGTGAAACCGGACTTTTTGGATTTACATTAGCATTGGCCGGAGATATTAGCATTAGTAGAACAAGAATTAAATAGAACAACCATAGAAGAAAAGATGAAATAACCAGATAATCAATAATTACATTTCTATACAATAGTTCATAACCTCAGCAAGAAATTAGTACTCATTCATGGATTGAACATCAGTAAATGAATGGAAATCATGCAAACAATTGAAAGAAAGAAGAAAGGGATAGAGAAAACCCTAAGAATTTTCGTCCTCAAAACTGCCTGTAATACACGTTCTTGCTCCACCAAGTCAGAATAATTAAAAATGAACCTAAGTGTTCTATTTATACTAGGATAATTTTTCCCGGAATAACAACCAACGTGTCACGGAGTGCACATCACTGAAACCTTTGCCTCCCGTGACATGGTCTAAGCAGCGAGCTCTCTGGAAATTGGCCGCCCAGGTAATTTGCTCCCAACGTGGCACGGCATGCAGGCGGAGCATGCCCAGCGTGCCGCAGTGCAATCGCGGACCCTCTTTGGAATGTAGAAATTAAGGAAAATAATTCCAACGTGCCACGGCTTGATCGCGGACTCTCACTGGAATTTCTTGAATTTGCAACTCCCAGACAGACTGCATCCACTTGATAGAAGCGTGTCACGGCTCATCGCGGAGCCCTTGAATTCCTAGCTTCTCCACCTTCCTTGCTAGTTCCGGGTTAAATATCGATTTCTCCCAACATGTCATTTAACTCCATAAAGGTGTTTTCTGCAAAGTAGCGCTAATCATGTTGGTTAGTATATCACACTTTCGTACAATTTACATGAGAATGTACACATTGTTGGACAAACAAGGCAAAGCTAGCATTTGATATCAATTTTGGCATATAAATATGCCTTTGATCACCTACCCCACACTTAAAATCTTGTTGGAGTCCTCGAACAATGCTCATACACCTCATGAAATTGATATCCCATCGAGCTACTTTGGTTCGACAATCCGAGCTGCAGTTTATGCCGATTATCTTCACAACAAATCATCAGAAAACATGCACGGTATCATCCTTACAATGACACTTAATAAATCAAGACCTCCTAGCTCAGAATCTCGACTCTCGATATCGGCAAACTCATGCAAATTAAGCTGACCTAGATATCCGACACGAATTTCATTCTTTCGTCAAAGCACATACGCCCTCATCACAAGAAATTTCCCCCTCTTTTAGATCACATGAACTCTAAATCATTTCATGTAGGGGCATGCACACAATTTCCTCTCTCCCAAAAGAATTCACATTTGTGATGTCATGACCCATAGGCTTGCCTCTAGTGTATTACTCCACTAATATAAGGACGCGTGATGTAAGATCACGTAGGACTTAACAGGTTATCAATGTCAGCTATGGAACTAGTATATCTTGGGCTAACCAATAATAGCAACTAGCATCCTTAAGCGCTTTTTTTCAATACATCCCATCACATTCTGGAAATATTATCTTCCTTCCTCCTCCTTTTCTTGAAGTCTATCTTTATTTTTGTCACCCATTTCTTTAACACACCAGACTAACAAAGAAAAGATAAGTTATACACCTTTATTTCCTTCAAATACGCCATTACACCCTTGACTCTTTTTCTTTCTTTCTTTTCTTTTTCATCACTTTTCTTCTTCCTCCTTTCTTTTTCTTTTCATCATTTCCTCCTTGACACTATGGGAAAATTGTATATTTTCTTGACCTTAAGAGCTTCGGGTGGTTTACGGACCATGAAAAGAAGGGGTTAACTTAGTTCACACCCTTTTCGACAAAGAAAAAAATTATAAAGGCTAAAGGCTCCAACAGGCTAACTAGAGTTTAATCTTCAAGGTGGATATGAAAAGGATAAACAAGAAAAAACTTTTGGTTCAACAAAGAAACGCCTACCATCCTTTCCTACACTACGCTTCCTTCATTTCGTTTTGTACACACAACGGAAAGTTCTAGCCACTCCACAATAGCATGGAACAACCAAAACTCACTATGCCACTCGATGCACATGCTCAGCTCCAGACGGCTTCCACGGACTCTTTAATCAGCTAATTACAAAATTCAAAATTGAGCCTCAATCACACCGAATCAAATTCTATGGCATAAGTGTCTCACATATGTGCAGAAATTTGCATGCTTTCTACAAATCATCTTTGCCATATAAATATTATGTACAACACGCAACCAAGATGTAAACAGCCATAGTGTAGCAACATGCATGTGATACAACCAGCACACCAAAAATTTAAAATATTCTCTATTGGCTACATTTCCCTTAAGACGGTCGTCATCCATCCATCATAGGGAACGGTCACTATTTACGACTTCGATTCAATGGGACTCTTCTCGGCAAAAGAACCGAAACAAACTCCGAGAAACCCAAAAGTAAAAATAGTTACGAAAATTTTTAAAAATATCGATAATTTCGACAAAACAATTTACACTAATGTAGTATTCATAGCCCACACACAGCTTCACAACCAAAAATATTTACAAAGGGAACATACTCATAAAAACAAGGTCATATTAATTCACACACGGGAAGCAAGCGAGGAACAGAACATGCAATTATGTACAAGACAAGGCAAAATTCAACACCACCTAACTACTCTCACCCCATACCGTCAGACACTGTCCTAGTGTTCATACATTACAAACAGAAAGGTGGGTTGTGAAACTCCCTGATCAGTCAAAGTACTCCACTTCTTCGTCGGTCTTTGCCGCCTCATCCCCCATGTCTGAATCTCCACCATCGTCCTCCTCCGACTCAACGTCGGAATCCTCGCGACTTGTCTCCTCGTCAGTGGGGGACATCATCTTCCACAGGCTCCACAAAAGCTGGGCCCACCTGACATAGTGCCCTGTGCATTTCGCCCAAAGGGTAATCTAAGTCGAGCGCCACATCTCGTCCTCCGTTGCCGGTCTCAGCCTATGCGTAGCTGGAGCATGCATCCCGAACATGCAGGACATATATTGGTCATCCCAGCATGTCGCTCGTATGTGGTGGCCCGTGAGTGGTGTCAGGTGCCTTAGTCTTTGTAACATCTGGCACGCCGCTCCATCTGCGGGATGTAGACCAAGGCCTCTTCCTCGACATCTAGGCCCTGGGGCATTAGTCGGCAGCCCGAATCCGTACCTGTGCCCTTGATGCACCTTGGGCCTCTTCATGGCGGATATGATCACCGCCCCGACATTAATCTCCCGCCCTTTCATCCCAGGGCATACACTAGGCTACGATCCCGAGTCACATCCGTCATGTGCAACCCCGGAATCAAAAGCGGAGCAAAACCAATTTTTACGCCATATCCTGGCTTCCCTGTTCATCTGTGGTAGGGCGGTGTCCAGTGATAGCCCTCTCCTTGTGCCTGCTCCAGCATGCCGTAGACCGGGCTCACACAGTAATAGCGTCGATATCCGCATGGGGTGGGTGATGTTGAAAGCTGCCGAATGCATTGGGCATCCGTGTTTTCAAGCCCTAGTATGGCATTGAGGTGGTGAGGCTCAAGTGTGACAATCTTGCCCCTTATCTTGATGGTGTGACTCCTGAGCGTCGGGTTCCAGTTGGCATAGAATTCCTGAATTAAGTGCAGATTGCACTCCTTGGGCTCGTCAAAAATGAAGCGTAGGCCGGCGGCGTCAATCAGATGTACCATGCGGGGGGAACTCCTGTATAGCGGTCCCGTGCAATGTGCTCCTCTGGGAAGTATTTGTTCTCCTTGTGTTTAGTGTACCACTTCTTCCCTTCCTCAGTCACCCATCTCGTTCCATGTGTGGCGACGCGTGGAACTGCTGGTCTTCTTTGGAATGCTGCTCCAAGTCTCAGCAGCTTCACTTCCAGGCGCACGATGCGCCCTTACCCCATGTCCTGCCCTCTTGCCATTGTCCCTGTCAAGAAAACAGACAGTCAATGTCGGTCAATTAAGAGTAGCTTCCACGATGGTTGGGTTTTGGCTCAGCTCACTTACACTTAGTCTTGACCCTGTTATAGCAATTTGGCAAGATCATACTTATTGCATTGTTACAAAAAAACAAAAAACAAGAAACCCAAAAACAACAAAACAACCAACGTGCCTCGTGCATTGGCGGATTCGACAGTATAACCTCTAAGTACTACTCAGACTTCGTACAGCTAATCACAACCTTACCATCGATCACATTTAATCACATAGCACTTAGCTAAAAAAATGAAAGATAAAATATTCTAACCACTCAACTAAGCAATTCCCCCAACTTCTATGTGTTTCGATAATTTTCATGCAATTTCAACCAATTCGTTCCCGAGAAAATTTATCGCTTCTTTAGCATAATACGATAAGCACAACGATTCAACTCACCCAACATACTGTGTGTTTTTACATTTCAATCTCACTTCAATTTCTTCCTACTCACAACCCAACCCTAGCTACCATTTCACAACAAATTCAATCAAGCATGTAATTACCGCATTCCCATACAATCACAACGATCCTACGAACAACAATGCTTAATAACTCAAATGAATTTACGCTCAATTTATGCTTAGGGCAAGGTTTACTTCCCTATCATGCTCAAAATCAAAAATAAATCGATAGGAATTGAGATGAAGTTGGAAAACATACCTTACTTGATGAAACTTGAAAAATTGAAGAAAGTTTGAACCTAGGTCCGTGCCACGTTGGTGAAGGGGTTTGGGTGTTTGTCGCGGAGAGTGAAAGATGGGGAAAAATGAGGGGATTTGTGGAGATTAAAAGGAGGGTTTTCGGCGGGTTACCCGGTGACCGGTGTGACCCGACACGAATAACACCTCAACGTGTCCACGGAGTGCATCGCGGAGCACTGCCTCCATGACACGGGAAGCCATCGTGCAGGCATTCTGGAATTTATAAAATTCCGAGATTTTGCCTTCAACGTGTCACGGAGGAGTTACGCGGAGGCCCTCCTCCGTCACACGGAGCCTTTGCGCCCAGGCTCACTGTTTTGCCACTAAAAATTTTTTCTTACCTCATTTTTTTCTCCTTTGCATTTTTCCTCGATCGACCTGTAATATATCTACAACAAGAAATTGGTTAGAATTCCAAAGTTTTAAAAAAAAAGAGAGTAGAAAATAGGCTAAGTACATATAACTAAAAAAGAGATTAAAAACAAAAAAATCTTTCTTTTTTTTTTTTTTTTTCTTCTTCGTATGTACAATTATACAAGCAACAATTCACGGGTTGCCTCCCAGTGCACGCCTGGTTTACCGTCTCCCGGCTCGACGTCGTTTAAGCTCATTACGCCCTAGGGTGACGGACGTTTCTTTCGAATACGTCCTCACCCATGTCAGCCTTTATCGGGGCTTTCCCATTGCTCTCGCGGCTCAACGCCCACCAAGGCAACATTTGGTTGCTCAAGCACGTGATAACCGAGTTCTTCGTACACGGCCGGGGCTTGGTGGCCTTGTACACATCGAACACCTCCACCTTGTCGTGTGCTCGCATAGTTAGCTGGCACGCAGCTACATCTATAACGCTTTCGGTCGCCAAGAAGGCCGTCCCAAAATAAATGGGACTTCTGCGTCTGGCTCAAAATCCAACACAACAAACTCTACCGGGAAGATTAGGGAGCCGACTTTTACTAGCACGTCCTCCACAATACCATCTAGTCTTGCCAAAGGCGATCCATGAGCTGCAAGATCACTGTTGTAGGTCTAGGACTCCTGGCCCCAGCTTCTTGAATACCGAGTTGGCATCAAGTTAATGCTCGCTCCCAAATCACACAAACCGCGAGCTTGGATACTTCCTGCCGATTGTTATTGAATTGTGAAGCTCCAGAGTCTTTGGGCTTCATGGGTAATCGGTTGTATCCGGGAAATTGCACTCCTCTGTAAGAGCCACCATAGCATATTCGGTAAGCTTGCTTTTGTTGGCCACTGATGTCAGCTATACTTGGCGTACTTAGGCACTCCCTGCAAAACATCAACAAAGAGTAGGATAATGTGTACCTGTTTAAGCACCTCCATGAATTTCTTGAAGCACGCCTCCTCCTTGTGCTTCTTTAATCGTTCAGGGAACGGGGGTGGAGGTGCTTTCTTGATTCCAGCATCCTTGTGTTTCCCCCTCTCATCATTTTGCTCTCTCTCCGCTTCTGCTGCTCCCGACTGTTGAGGTGGTCTTTCTGGTTCCACCTCCTTCAACTACAAACCACTCCTCGTGGTCACTGCATTTACCTGCTTGCGGGTTGGGGTCTGTGTCACTAGGAAGTCCCTCCTCTAGGCAGAAGTCCTCCTCTAGGCCTGGTGTTCTGGGCTCCGGCAAACTGCCCAAATTGATACTCCAGCGCCTTAGTAGCTAGCTGGTTGTTCTTGACCTCGGCTGCAAATTTGACATAGTCAGCCTGCAATTGAGCTTGGCTAGCTATCAACTACTTGAACATCTCCTCAACGCTGGGTGATGGTGGTGGCGGAGGGGCATTGTTGTTTCTATATTTTGATTGATAGTTCTGCGGCCCTCCTTGATTCCTCTGCATCCCCTGACTCGAACTCTGCTCCTGATGGTTGTTGCTACCCCAAGAGAAATTCGGGTGATTCCTCCAGTTAGGGTTGTAGTTGTTCCCATACTGTTGGTGATTGCTCCTTTGTGCATTACCGACAAAGTTCACCGAGTCTGGATTTGCTCCACAACACTCAGCTGAGTGTTCA
>JACEIK010015215.1:4532-20250 GCA_018107945.1 Datura stramonium | reverse complement strand
AGGTTAATTTAGATTTGGACTACGTTTGGCAGCGTAATCGAATGATAATATATTCACCCTCTTCGTCTCTCTCTGTTCTCTGCGAATTTTCTGGAAATTAATGAACTTAAAAACCGAAGTGGGGGCTTTATATACTTGGGCCTGGACAGGCCCAACGTGTCACGGAGCCAACGCGGTGGACCCCGCCTCCGTGACACGGCGCCATCGCGGAGGGGCTCTGCCCCGGCTCCTTCCGCGATGGTTCGACAGGTTTCTCGTCCGATCTTTTCCCGGGCCTTTTTCTAACACGTATGGCTTTCAAATATGTTTAACCAACACGCGAGTAGTCCATCTAAGTGCCGGGAATCTTACGGGGTGTAACATGAGCAATATCCATATTACTGTAAGGTAGTTGTAACACAGGTTTCCACATACTCTGGAAGCATCCCCATGATAAACCGATGTACCCTTGATGGAATGGTATCCACAAATGCTGGCGCATACCTGGACAAGGAATCAAACCTCATTGCATACTCTTGAACACTCATCGAACCCTGTTCCAGGTGAAGAAACTGATCCACCTGGGCCTATCGGATTTCTCGCGGTAAGTAGTGATCTATGAAGGCCTCTAAAAAAAGTAGACCAAGTCGGAGGGGGTACATCTATACCTCGGGACCTTTCCCAACTCTCGTACCACAACACCGCTATGTCCCGTAATCAAAATACTGCTAACTCGATCGACTCTTCGGGTGTAGCATGCATCACCCTAAAAATCTACTGTAACTGATCCAGAAAGTCTTGAGGGTCCTCCCCACGGTATGTACCGGTGAATTGCGGGGGAGTCAGGGCAAGGAACTCTCGGACTCTTGAACTTCCAGGTCCTCCAGTAGATTCAGCAACAACTGGTAGCACCGGCTGGCATTGGGCGGCCATCATCTGAGCCAGCATATAAATAATGCTTCTAACCTCCTGATCTAATGGTATAGGTATAGGGACCGCTGGGGGTGGTGCTGACATATATGCTACTATGGGGGGCTCCTGGCGTGGTGGAGAATTTTGGGGAGACCGGGATGAAGTCTCCCTATCGCCCTTAGGACCGGCCGACTCTGACTGTCGCACTCTGCTAATGCCTTCTCCTACCGCGACATCCAACTCCCGACCAGTCGTGGCCTGTTGTGTGTCGGTCATTTCCTATGAAAATAAGCAGAATGATATAAGCTTAGGGAGTTACCCTGTACAACATAGCTTTATAGCAAGATTGGAGAAGCAAGGAGGGTAACCACGCTATTATGCCTTGTAGCCTCCTACTTATAAAATGTGGTGCAACACACCCATAGACAAGATTCTACTAGACACAGCTTCCAGATTCCCTAGGATACGACCTGCTCTAATACCAAGTTTGTCACGCCTCACCTTCAGAGGCATGACTGACACCTAATGCCATATTGGGACCTAGGCTGACCTGGCTAGGAATATGCACCTTGGGTGCCTGCCGACAACTTAAATCAAGAAAACAAACTGCTATATATCGCGTAAATACAGCCTTGGGCCGACAAGGTCATGTAACACATCTAAAGGAAAACAACTAACCCAACAAACAAGGCGATAAAAGGGATCCTATGCGGGCTGACGAGATCACTATGTTGTCTAGTTATAACAGAATAAAAACAGGCGATCATATTCACACTAACGCCGACTAAGCGACTAACTAACCAACTATACTAGGCCCCACTTGGCCAACATATGAAATAAAACACACATAGGCCCCAAACGACTAACAACAACCAACAACTGAGATTCTGTAGCCTGCAAGCCTCTAGGAGTGGAATAATGGCCGGGATAGGGCCCCGACCTACCCAAAAGCTGTACAACAAAAGAACAAACCTTTCCTAACTATCAACTCTGGAGAAAAGGAGATGACTAGACTGCTGACTCTGGCTGGAAGCTAGGATGGTCCTGAACCACGTCTATCTGCACCTACAGGCAAGTAATGTAGTGCCCCAAAGATGGGCGTCAGTACAATATATATCGAATATGTAAGACAGTGATGCAAATAACTGAATAAAACTGATAATATAGCTGAAAATGATCAATAGAAAGGATAAGTGTTAATAACCTAAATAGCCTCACAACCTATTGTAAAATAATAAGTAAGTAATACAAACAAGAATAACCACTTTAACCTATATACCCCTAGAATGGTCAGTATGAGTCAACAGGTAACTATAGCCAACCTAACTATCCTCTAGGTCTGCAACTGAGCTCGCTAGGCTCTTGTAGCTGTGTCTAAGCCCGTTGGGCTCCTGTAACTGCACCCTTGGCACACAATGCTCGATGGAGGGTCAGTGATGCCGATACGAAATAAAAGTAGAAGCCCATTCATAGATGGACTGTAATATGGCCCTTGGGCCTAAATATAGTCATGTCAGACAACATATAGCTCCTCTAAGCAATCTATATAGCCCAATAGGCAATGAAACAACCAGTAACCCTGAGGTTGGTCGACGGAAGGCTATATAGGGTGGGGTCAGTCCCAACCGAAACTGTAAATGCTAATCCCAATCTAATGGTAGAAGCTAATCACAACATACATGCTTCTGGCTTTCTTACAAGGATATAGGTCGTATTACTATACGATAAGAATAACTTGCTGAAGATATTAGCCTTAACATACCTCGAATTCCCATTCTCATTTATCCGATTAGTTCCGACCTGCAGCCGGTGATTCCACTCGATTGCGGTCCTTATGCTGAGAGAATAGGTCCATTTTTAATACTAAGACTCGACAAACAACAATATCCTTTGATAATGTTAACTATAATTCAAATCTATTAAATTCATCCGATAACTCATAATTTCTCGAGAGTTTAGAAGGAAGAAATGCTTACCTATCGCCTATAGCCGCTTAGAACTCAATTTGAAGTAATTCCGACAACCTTTACTTGGAGGGGTTCCAGTACACCGAGCGAATTTTCAAGAAATAACTCTGCAGAGATGCTTCTCGTAGGCCTAGAACTCGTTATCCAAGGTGAATTTGCGTTTGGATGGAGTTTAGCGGAGTAATTTGACAAAAAATGAAAGAAAACCTACTCTCCTCTCACTTCTCGGCCGAGGGAAATATTTGAATGAAGCCTTCAATCACTTGATCTCATATATATATAAGTTGCGAGGTGTCCTAGGGGCGTGGCGCGCCGCCCATAGAATCGGCCATAGCGCTGTAATGGCTGGCGCGACACGGTGCCCAAGGCGCCTGGCCTCCTGCTCGCTTGATGCCATGCACATATATTCGTCCCCCGAGCCCTTCCTCACATGCTTCGTACTCCAAAACTCTCACCATATGTACACACGCGTCCATTAAATGATAGAAATTGATGGGGTGTAATATCTACTCAGGGCCACTTTCTACTAGCGAGAGGCCTAAGGGTCTAGAGGATCATAAACATGTTAATCATACTAAACCCATAAAAATCATTTGACTTGTAAGTGCGAGTTCCATACACTCTTTAAAACAATTGGATAATTAATTGCACCTTTTTATTAGATGTACAATCAAATCATAGTGTAAATCATAATACTAAATTCATGGTAAAATTATATATCTCAAACGGACTATATTCTCGAAAACAACTAATTCATGGGCTGAACTTTGGAAAATCATGCTAACATCTGATCATGGGAATTCATCATGCAATTGAGAGTGAAAGCATGAATATCATGTGCTATTTATCTCGAGGACCTTGAAAATCATCGAAGACATGAGAGAAAACATTCATAGAATGGAAACCCTAAAATATTCTTTTCTAGGGAATCAAAGTAGCTAGAGTTTTGAGAATAAATTGGGACAAGAGGATGAAAGAATATCCTTGTTGAAGTCCCACATACTTGGCTTGAAGAGATCCCCCACTACCACTTGAATCTTGAAGCTCTTGGAGAAAAACCCTAAGTGTTCTTGAGCCTAGAGAGGAAGAGTGAAGAAGAGCTTATGGATGATTTGAGAAGGAATGAGGGATTAGTCTATGGAAACCCCTTTAATTTGAACCTTATGAGTCCCAAAACGACATCATTTAGGAGTTAGAAGTATTGGATTTTACTAAAATACCCCTAGGATTCCGTAATAAAAATATTCTCGACGGTGCCAATGACTTACACAACTAGTCATTGTCTTCCATAATGACTCGTTGTATCCTCCCATTTACTGTGGAGCAAAATTATAGTTTTATGGCTCTCCAACCAACGACCAGACAGGCCGGTCCATTGTTACACACCACGAGTCGTCCTACGACTCGTGGTCAGGGGCTACCCCTTGCATTTCTTTGAAGTTACTTCCAAAAAATTGTCACCACGGGTCGTCACTCCTCTTGATGAATCGTTAAAACCTTTCGTTGCTACTAAGTCAAATTTGAACTTTTTTTCAAACTCCATTCAACAATCCATTAGGACGATTTGTTACATAATGTAATGGGTCATTGATTTACTCGTTAGTCCTAGGTCGTCTGGACTGCTGACTTACAATGGGACATATAACGTGTCATTGTTCCTCATAGTGACCCATTTCTTCCTCTCGTGATTATAAAAGTCATGTTGCACACTTTTTGAAATCCTTCCAACGAATCTTTCTAACGACCCGTTACCCGAACCAATGAGTCGTTGTTTAACTCATTAGTTCTGGGTGAAATTTTCACCAACATAAGACTTCCTCAAGACAGGTCACCTAATGACCTGTCAGACCAAATGACGACTCATCACATAAGTTGTTCTATGGAACTTTTGCTGGTTCCTTGCTGAATTCCATTCTAATACTAGGGTATGATCTTGGGAACTTTTCCAAGGTATTATAATATCTCCCCCTAGGAAACATTCATCCTTGAATGTGGGCTAACTAAGATGAAAGGCTAGGGAAAGAGTTGCAATCCCAAGAACTGTATACTAAATAGTGAGTACTGATGGAGTATCTGACTCCGAACTAAATTACATGACTGAACTAGAATCATGAGTCATGCATGCATGCTAAGAATGAGAGGGATTGAAATACATGAGACAGACATGGAACTAGGTAGAGTACTGAGGAGGAATTATTTCTCCAAGCTAAAACTGAGCTTGTAAGTACGGAGTTATAACTTCCGAAACTACTTTTTGACATCTGACTAGATGACAAATGACTGATCTGACAGAGAGTAAGACTTACCTGAATTCAACTTTCCAAGTAGTCCCTTCTACTGGCTGATTGCTATACAAAACCTCCACTGAAACCGCCTTCTTGTTTCCCTTAGATTACGAGCCTGTTTGTCCAAGATTTCAACTGGAACCTCCTTTCATCAGAGTCTTCCATTACCATCAACATTTTGCCCCCTAACATCTCATCTCCCCATATAAGAAAACCATGCTAACTGCTCCTGCTTTCCAAATGCCAACACATAATGCAAGCCTGCTGCTACACTCATCTTTACGGCTCCGCTGTAGCTTACACTATCCCAAAAGCTCCTCAGACTTCCTGACATGACTAACAACTACACTCCATAAACTTTTACCTACCGAGCATCTAAGGCATGCATGGGGAGTCAATTCAGGACATATCCATTACAACCCTTATTTCTATTATGGGAGAACATACATAGGGTTGAGAGTAAAGAAATCGTAAGCATGAATCATTTATAAAATCTAAACTGAGCACATATATGAGGTAGAATGATCTACTGAGCCATTAAGGAAAATTCTAAGGACTGAGTTCATAGAGCTGAGCATACTGGGAACATGAGCTTACATACCTAACTGGTTTCATGACATGAAGCTGAGATTTTATAGAATCCTAGAGGAAGACTTGGATCGCTGTTTGAAGCGGTTACCTGTCATTCTGAAAATCTAAACATAGGAATGAGTAGAGTGTAATGCTGACTGAAACATAATGGAAGGCACCTGAGTAGGAATGGATTGACATCCCGTAACTACTATCTCTCGAACCCCTGTACTAGAATTCTCAGGACTTGACTTGACCCATCAACTTATCATCTCCCCCTTAGCTTAAATACATTATTCTAAGGATCTTGGATCCTCTCTTAAGGATATTATACTTCACTAACTTCTTGACTTTCCATTTGCCTCTACAACTATTAGTAAAGGCTTTATACTCAAAATCGTTTCATACCATCCACGGACAAATCTCATACTAGGATGCAAAAAGAGAATTATATCTTATACTATGACTCCTGGGTCTAAAAATATGCAAGGATTAGCATAAAAAGCTTATAACATACCTGTGACTATTTCTGGCGAGCTTCCCTGATCCTGACGTGATGCCAGGGCATTGAAGCGGTCCTGACATTGTCCGCTACCGCACCAGATGATGTGCCCTACTGAGATGAGCGAGCTGTTGGAGCTACTGAAGAGGTGGACGGGGCTCTACCTTCGTCCCACTTAGCTACTAGGCAATCTCTGAGTTTATGGCCTAACTTGCCGCACCAAAAGAAAGTTCCTGAACTAGCCATGCACTCTGCCAAATGGTTCTTTCCACAATTCTTGCAAGATGGGTATGTAATCTCCCTTACCCTGGGTCTATATGGAATACTGGTTATCAATATTGCTTGGACTGATGATTTTTGACAGGACTGGGAATGAGGCCCACCAGTCATCCTCTGCTAGGAACACTTCGAGTTAACTGTCCTTACTCTCCTGATCTCTATTTCCAACTCCTTTAGCTTTTCCTCATTGATCTGTTGAGCATGGATCATGAGTCTAGAAATGTCCATGTCACTGATGAGCATCACGGTCCTACACTCCTTGACCATTAAATCTGAGACTCCATTTACAAACCTGATCATGCGAGCCCTCGGCTCTGCAACCATCTTTGGAGCATACTTCGACAGCTAAGTGAACTTCAAAGCATACTGTTGCACTGTCATATCATTCTATTTCAAGTTGATAAACTCTTCAACCTTTGCTTCCATCGATTCCTGGGGAAAGAACCTATCCAAGAAGGCTATAACAAACTCGTTCCAATCCACCAGAGTTGCACCTGCCCTACGACTTCCTTCCATTATCTGAACTATATATGAGCTACCCTTTTCATCTGGTAGGAGGCTAGGTATGCACTCTCCTCACTGGACATCCCTATAATCTGGGTAATCTTCTGAATATCCTTTATGAACTCATGTGGATCCTAATCCACCTTCAACCCAAAGAATTCCGGCGGGTTCATTCTAATGAAATCTTGCACTCTTGCTGCCCTAGAAATCCTGTTAGAGTCCACAGGTGCCACTGCTTGATGGTTGGCCTGTGTTGTGACGGCCTGCGCCAACACCTGAAATGCCGCCTGAAGCTCTACATGGGTAACATGCTTATTCATTGGGTCTTCTAGGGTTGATGGGGCTGGTTGATGCCCATTACCGTTTCTCCTTCTGTTTGTTTGTTTGGGAGGCATTGTCTACGAACACGTAAAGAATGAGTTAGAAGGGGAACTTTTATAGTTTCACACTCTACGCACGATAAGAATCATGAAAAAAGGGGATTTTCCTAAAAATGCCTTGTAGTCTCTTTCTTATAAGTGTGGCGCACTTCACACCTATGAAAAAAACTCTATGTGATATGACTTTCAGACACCCAAGACACTCTAAACCTAATGCTCTGATACCAAATTTGTTACAACCCGAGTCTATACCCTGGCCATAACACGGGACCTAGAGCCACGAATTGCTCCAAGCTAGCCTATGACATAGCATAATGCTAATATAACAAAATCTAATAGAAAATAACTGAATGGAAGCTTAATTGAAACATAACTAATAAAAAAAATAAAGGATAAAAATCTGATTACAACACTAGGTCATAAGCTAAAACTAGTACTACATTGTCTGAAAGCCTCTACTAATATGATGAGTTGTTGGGACAAGCCCCCAACTAACTTCAACTTCTGAAAACTAGAAATAAACTGAAATAAAGAAAATAAAACTCCTGTCCTTGGAATATGAGGACTCACCGTTGTCAGTTGATAGAGTCTGGAGCGTGTCTAACTGTGGGGCTGAGTTTGAATACCTGATATATATCATAAAATGATATAACACATAAAGTATGTGGTCATTACTTGGAATATACTGAGTATATGGGAAACATAACTGAAGCTAGCAACATGCTAGTATACCAGAAAAAAGACTGATTTGAATACATACTGAGGTGAAGTACAATGACCTTATCTGAGATGCATAATTACTAATATGATATGATCATTCGAAAATATTTAATGAGATATAAGTAAATCTAATTTTTTTGGGGTCATGTACATGTACTGAAATCATAAACTGAAAATTGTAACTAAATTAACTATACTGAAACTGAAATTGAACTGTATTGTGGGAGAGACTATTAATCAGTAAAATCCAATATGAGTCTTATGGAGCCCGACCTGTACCCTGATTCGAAGGATGTTCATACCTTACCGAGGATAAGAACTCTGACTGGCATGATATCACTCGTGAACTCAGGGAGACAATCTCAAATAATGATGACCCTGCATGCGCCCATTGAGACAAGGGAGACATTCTCAAATAATGAGGATCCCATATTCCTCCTGCTAATAAAAATATTCTCTACTATTGAGAATCCCTTATCCTATGGTGGCACGTAGTTCTGAGACCTGTACGCTGGATGACCCTGCATGCGCCCATTGAGACAAGGGAGACATTCTCAAATAATGAGGATCCCATATTCCTCCTACTAACAAAAATATTCTCTACTATTGAGAATCCCTTATCCTATGGTGGCACGTAGTTCTGAGACCTGTACCTTGGAAATCTGGCCTACTCGGCTCTAAATACTAGTCTTGATTCGTATGCGTATGTATACTTGATGAATGGGAAAAAGGATTACCAATGGAGATTTGAGGTTATCAACCCTCATCTAATAGCTTGACCTTGTCCGGGAATAGCTAATCCGATATCAAGGGTAAGAGTTAATCAAGTATACATACGCATACGAATCAAGTTGCGTGGTGATAATCATCTAATTAGGGGTCCAACCTTTTAGGTGAAGTTAACTTACCGATATTGCATGATAAACACTAGAATAAATCACTAGTATAAAATGCCTTATTGTTATGAAGTCATGGGAAACACAATCCTAGTCAATTCACTTATTGAATACAATCAATTTTAATCAAGAATCTATTCATTGCTCTTTATTGTTTTACATTATTTTGTTGTTACAATTTCCCCCAGGAAATAAGCAAACCAATAGTATAGCTAAACGCAATAACTAAGGTTCTCGCCATATTCCTTGTGGTATTAAACCCCAACCCCTTGTTTTGGGTTTTATATTTAAACATCGATCTCTTTATATCTCATTACGAGGTGTAATTTGGGCGACATCAGGGATTTTTTCTAGATAAAGTGGTTCTGACTAGTCTTGATTCGTATGCGTATGTATACTTGATTAACTCTTACCCTTGATATCGGATTAGCTATTCCCGGACAAGGTCAAGCTATTAGATGAGGGTTGATAGCCTCAAATCTCCATTGGTAATCCTTTTTCCCATTCATTACCCCCTTGATCCCGTGAGTAAGAATAAGACTAATTCAACGTTCCCGACTATTAAGAAGCAATTAAAATGAAGGGAAAAATAATACATGCATAAACTCCATTCAAGATTCACTAAGTATTTTTGCCTATGTGTGTTAATTCATCATGGTTCCCACAATCCTAGTTATGGGTTTAGCTACTCATGCTTCAAGAATCATAATTAAGAATTATAGAAGAAATCATAATTATAAACTTATGATAATTTGTAGAATAAACCACACATCTTGAATTAATCAACAAAAATCTAAAATCAATAATCCCAAAGCTGTTTGAATCCCCAAATTCAAGAACAAAATTATTCGAATTGTTTCTTGAACCTAATGTCGATAAAAACCAATGAAATTATGGTAAAAAGTCATAAACTGTAAAAAAAACCTACATAAAGTATTTATAGACACTAAATTAATCCTTTCCTAATTAAACAAGTTAGGTCGGTAGTGACGACAACTCGTTAGGTGATCTAATGAGTCATGAAGTGTAGTAACGACTCGTGCTTAGAAAAACTTCTTCCTGGACAACAGTTTACCAAACGACTCATTAAGTGATAAGACGAGTTGTGAAGTCCTTCGTTGCTTCTTATTCCTAAAATTCCACTGTTCTGAACGACTGCCCATAACTGCTCATGACGAGTCGTTGAGTCTCATAACGACTCGTTGCTCCTTCCGTCGCCACTCTCAGTAATTTAGCTTAACTTCTGAACTTCAACTTGAAGAGTGTTGTTGATGAGTCTTGGAGTTGTATCACAACTCGTTGCTCCTCTCGTTGTGACCCACAAGACTTGTGGTCTATTTTAGCTTGCAGACCTCACGACACACCAAATGACTCGTGACTAGACTTGACGAGTCATGGTGTCAATTCGTTGTCAACACTGTCTCCACCCCAAGTTTAGTACTTCACAATCATCTTCTCCTAATGGTTCAGGGAACGAGTCGTCCAGTGACATGATGACTCGTTACCTTACTGGCACTGCAAACTTAGCCCATCTTAGGCTCATTATGCCCATTTCACTTTCCGAACCTGTTTCCCTGCAACACTTATCAAAAACAAATTATATATATATAAACATACCTGAGATTAGCATATTTTATTAGTTTTAAGCATAGAAAGTGCATAAAACCGTGGCACATCAACACCCTCAACTTAAAACTTTTGCATGTCCTCAGGCAAAAATGAAAAAACAAAACTAACCCGACGCTTGAACTAAAGGATATCTAGGGAACCTATGGCAGTCACAAACTCATAGCATAATCAAATCAATCTTTCTAACCCCTCCTATATTACCAGAAATCAAATCACAGTGCATATGCAAAGTATTCCACCATGAAACAAAGGAATCAAAGAATGGCATTACACTATCAACCTGCAATCATGCATAAAATCCTATAACATTAACCCAGACAATTAGCAAATGATGTTGTTGCCCATATGCCCTCACTACAAAGAATTCCCAATCACTCACAACTATCAATCATCACAATTTAAAACAGGGATTGTGTCAAGGCACTCACTCTCATACAGAAATTTACATAGTGCGCTAATAAAATCATAGGCTTGCCCTTATTTTCTATATTTTAGCTGGTCAGAAGGTTGAATTTGGATTATTATAGGACTTTCTTAATCTTGTAATGTAGGCTCGGGGACGGGTATGATAAATATTGACATAGTGACTCAACCCTCCTTGGCACTACACTAAATTTGGCTCCAATTAACCTTTTTCCCCACTCTTCTCCCTTTATCCTTTGTTTTATTTATCTTTCAATACTACAGGTGTTGGTTCTTATTTTTTTACTTTCTATTCTTTTTTTTTCTTCAATTTCTCATCAGATAAAAACATTTTTTTCCTTTTCTTTTTATATATATAAGCATTCCGCACACGCCCTTCTGTTTTCATTACTCAATCATTTCCCCCTACTCCTCTTATTCACCCCTATAATAGCCACCCTCAACTTACGCAATTTTCTTGAGTTGAGGTTCACAGTATCCAAGGAGGGACCAGGGCCAAAACAGGTTCATATAATTAAAGCAGGAAGGTGAATTGGCTAAACAACAAAAAGGGTCAATTTAGGCTCAAAATAGGGATCAAGGGATATTCATATTCATTTGGTCGGTCATTACTATTTTGGACAATGACCTATGATCATTTCCTATTCAACTATCTTACAACCTTGGTATGACTAACCAGGAAAGTTCTACATTGTGCACACACTGTTGAACTAACACTAAACACCTCACCACACAATGCACATGACAACATCATCACTACCAATTTCTAGTTCATGCACAGTCACACAATGTTAAGCACATTCACAGTATTAATGTCATGCAAAGATTCACAAAGGTTATGCTTCATACACTTAGCACATACAAAAATTTAGGAGGGGTATCATTCAACAAGTTCATCATGTCACACTTACGAAAAATTCCCATTTTATTTGACTTCCCTAAGTTCTCCTATTTTCCTTTCAATTGATATACAAACATAAAAGGAATAAAAACCTAAACATATCAGTTCTACTAGATAAGAAACACTGAGGAAAAAGATATCCAGCAAGAAAAATCCTAGAGTTATGTTCAACAAAAATAGGTACCACCCTACCCCCATCAAAAGAAGCATGCAGTGTCCTCGATGCATATTAAAAATAAGACATGGGAATAGGGAACATACCTGAGCGACCTAGATGCCTGTGGTCTGGTCGGAGGGAGGTGCAGATGCACCCCAATCTCCTCTCTTGTGGCACCATGATAATCGACGCATTCTCTGAACCAACAGAGCTCATACCTTCTTCACAAGCTCTAGCAGCATCAAACTTGGCCCTCTCTCGGGCCACATCTCTAGACATCTTTAGTGTTGCCTCCGTATCCTTCCTCTCTCTCTTCTGCTCTCGTAGTAGATCACCACTATCACCCTCGCTCACCTCTTCTCGAGGTCTCCTTCCTTTTTCTTGATCCACAGGCTCTTCGATAATGGCATCAAACACCGGAGGTAGCTCCTCCTCACTCTTATTGTCACGACCCAAATGTATACCTGGATCATAGACACGGGACAAGGAACCCCGAGAGACCAGAAGTCGACCCATGGCATGAGCATACATCTAATTCAATCACAAGAGCGGAAGACTTAGCATAGAGAACGTAATCATAACATAACATAAGGGAAAATAGTACAATACTTATACAATATGGTAGAATACAACTTTTTAGTCTGATATGCCTCTAAACATGAAAGGCGGATTGACGGGACAACTCCCCAGCTAATCCAACATCCAAAAACTGAAGGAATAACATAGAGTGTGAACATGTAGCCCTCGGAACATGAAGACTCACCAAGTGCGCTGTGAGCAAGCTCGAATCTATCTATGGGAGAGGATGAGCCTGAGAACTGGGACTGTATCATGAGATGATACAACATAGAAAGTATGCGGTCAGTACGTGGAATGTACTGAGTATGCAAGGTAAGTAAAGCGTACATTTAAAACATGTATGAAACTCATAAATGGTCATAAGAGTAGGACAACATGCTCGTATCATAAATCATTATAACATATTATTCGGATCAAGGTTTTGAAAACATTCGTAACATAAACATAGTCATAATTATAATAGAAGAACTTCGCTTAACATAATTTGAGCCAACATACATAATCATAACATGCGTAAATCATGAGGAACAACATGAGATTCTCTTAACCGACATACCCCATATGAGCACACATGAAGCCCGACTTGTAACCCTAGTCGGGAGGGTGTTCGTACCTTGCCAAGGGTAGGAACCATGAAGGGCGCGATCACACATGAAAAGGGCCATTTGGGCTAGGGAAAAACATGAATGGGTCCCAACATATCTACGGTGGCACGTAGTTCATGAAATCCGGGGCTTAACCTGAGCCCGAACCTACTCGGTGTTTGATACTACTCCCAAAATATATATAGTGCTCATAATAATACATACATGAGTTCATAGGCTATTTAAATCATGATAATCATAACATACTTGAACATACTTAACTAGCCATGTCTTGAGGCCCGTAAGTCGGCCAAAACACAATTCATGCTTAATAAAATACATACATACTTGTAGATCATGCATATAGTTTAAATTTCCATAAGATCATAATAGATAACATAGTATATTTATGATTTAATTCATAATACATGCTGGGCTTATCAAAAACATTAATGGACCAATGGATCATAAATCAATTTATCATGGGGCATGCATAATCAAGCTTAATTGATTAGAAATTCGAAATAAGCCATATTAATATCAATTTAGAACTCAAAAGATGATCAAAATCAATAGATAATAATAGGGTTTCAAAATCACAAGACCCATAATTAAATCATTAAATTTTTATAAAAATCGAATATAAAACCCCATGAGTTTTTAAATAAATTTTGAGTAATTAATAGAAGAGGAGCATGGGTGTGGAAGAATCCACCCATTGAAGACCTTACATACCTGGGATTGACAACTCCTAACCCTCCTTAAAAGCCCAAGAATGAAATTAAAGGAATTGAGGTGAAAAGCTTGAAATCTCCCATTAGATCACTTCTCAAAATCCTTGCATGCATGAATGGGAGTTTAGGAAGCTTTATTTTCTTAAAAACCTAGCTTTCCCAAGCCAAAATGACGTAGTTTAGGGCCTTATATCATGAAAAAGTCAAATTTACCCTTAGTAAACTTGCCCTGAAATCTGGCCGGATCGGACCAATGGGTCATTGGAACCCACCACGACACGTCGTGACTCTCGTGGAATAAAATACTGATGACCCACTCTCGGAACCAAACAACGGGTTGACAGGACGACCCATGCCACGAACCCACAACTCGTTACATCGTCTGTGGTTAGTCACCTGAACCTTGGCATCTCATCTTCTAACAGGTCACACCACGACCCGTCACCACAAAAAATGGATCGTTGTTTTCCCCCCTCAAGCCTACTGGAAAACTTAATCCTCCAATCACGACCACAATCAACGACCCATGGAGTCTCCTAATGGGTCGTTGGGTCTCCCATTGTTTACACTATCGCCCAGCCTGACCCTAACCACAACTGCAAAGGATGGGCTTTTGTATCCCACAATGGGTCATCATACCTCTCATTGTCTTCATTGCCACCAACATTTCCCCAATCAACGACAGCATACAATGGCTCGTGGTTTGATACCATGAGTCGTTCTATGGTCCGTGCTGTGATATTTTTCCAACTTTTTGCACTTCTCAAATTAAACTCCCGAGTCTATTCTTAGGCCTTCCCGAGGTATTACAATATCTTCCTCTTGGAAACATTCATCCTCGAATGTAGGAAACAAGAAGCAAATAGAAACATACAATTTATCATAGCCATATACTGATCATTTTTAACCGAAATTTTCACGGAATGACTACCTCAGAACCAAACCACATAGCTGAACTAATCTCATACTTCACATATACCTTCATACACATAAAAGAAACTTGCACACATTAACTGAACATTAAAACTAAATGGGATCATAGAGTAGAACTGATACCTCAAGTCGGAACTGAGACGGTAGAGAACAAATGTAGGTATCTATCCATCATATCTGCTTCGGCTTCCAACATAACTCCCTCAACATGATAATTTCTCCATAGAACTTTAAATGAAGCTACTTCTTTGTTCCTCAACTTCCGAACCTGGCGATCCAAGATTTCAACGGGAATTTTCTCATAACTGAGGCTGTCTTTTATCCCAATGCTGTCTACTGGGACTACCAAGGCTGGATCAACCAAACACTTTTTTAAAAGAGACACGTGGAAGAGGGGATGAACTTAAGATAACTCCGATGGCAAGTCCAACTCATACGCCACCTTACAAACTCTTCTCACAACCTCGTAGAGAACAACATAGAGGGGACTGAGTTTCCCTTTCTTTCCGAACTGCATGACTTCCTTCATTGGAGATACCTTTATAAATACCCAGTCGTCCACATCAAACTCCAAATCTCTTCTCCTCACATCAACATATGATTTCTGACGACTCTGAGCGGTTTTTAACCATACTCCTTATCCACTGGACCTTCACCATCGCCTCGTGAACTGCATCTGGCCCTATCATAGCTGTCTCACCAACCTCAAACCATCCGATGGGAGATCTACACCTCCGCCCATAGAGGGCCTCGAACGGTGCCATCTGGATACTAGAGTGATAAC
>JACEIK010015212.1:0-20265 GCA_018107945.1 Datura stramonium | reverse complement strand
GTGATTTTAGATTCTCATCATAATCTATGGGTTGTAATTAGATTTTATTATCTAAATTTATCTATAATCTTATCGATTTTGATTTTTGTGTAATTAAGCCTAAATATGCATGATCCATGATTTATCGATTTATGATCTACTTTTCTATCATTGATACTTTCAATCCCAACATGAATTATGAGTTAAATTATGCATTTAATCTAATACCCATCATGATTTTTTGAATTTCAAGTTATTTGTATGATTTACAAGTATGTATGAACTTTATGAATCATGAATTATGTTTTGGCTGACTCAAGGGCCTCTTGTCATGGCTAGTTCATGCATGTAAAAGTATGTTTATGATTGTCATGATTTAACTAGCCCATGAATTCATGCATGATATACTAGAACTGTATATATATTTTGAGGTAGTATCGGGCTGCAGTAGGTTTGGAGCTAGAGTTACATACTGGATCTCACAAACTATGTGCCACCACCGTTATATTGGGACCTCTATAGGACTATCCTGAGACCACATTGCCCTTACATGATGTCACACTTTCATGGTGCCGACCGCCGAAGGTACGAACACCCTCTCCACTAGTTTCAAGTCGGGCTTTATGTGTGCTCATATGGTATCGATTAAGAAATCTCCCACTTGTTCCTCTTGATTTATGCTTGTTTATTATTATATATTAGTTCCAAGTCATGTTAAATAAGTCTTTTCTATTACGAATAGGATTATGATTGTATTATTGAATTTTTGAAAACCTTGAGCCTTATGATAATATTTATGATGTTTTGGCTTGTAGCGTGTTGTCCTACTCTTATAATTATTTATGAGATTTATATATTTTAAATATACATTTTACTTACCTTGCATACTCTATACATTCCAAGTGCGGCCGCATACTTTCTATGTTATTTTTGTTTCATGATACGAGGACATCTCTCGAAACCACCCTCCTTGTGTCTCGAGTTCACTATAAACTTATTTGGTGAGTCCTCATGTTTTTAGGGCCATATGTTCTGACTCTATGCTTTTCTTTTAGTTTCAAAATTGTTGGGTTAGTTGGGGAGTTGTCCCATCAACCCATCTTTCATGATTAGAGGCTTTCAGACTATAAGATTGTATTCGGCCCAGTCATATATGGATCATCATATCGTCTTTTTCTTCATTTTTTACTTAAGCATGTTTACGTTTTCTTATATTGCAGTCTTTACTTATGTAAATGAATTAGATGTATGCTCATGCCATGGAGTCGGCTTGAGGTCCCTTGGAGCTCTTTCTCCCGTGTCTATGATCAGTGTACGTATGGGTTGTGACAAACTTTGTATCGAGGCATAAGCTTTTGAAGTTTCCTAGGGAGTCTTAAAGCCGCGTTAAGTAGAGTCTTTTTCATGGGTGTGAAGCTCGCCAACACTTATAATGAAGAGGCTACTAGATGTTTAGGAAATGTTCCTTCTTTCATGATCTATGTTGTGCGATCAGATCCTCTACCCTTCTAATTCATGCTATTCCGTTTACTGACCATCTCTTGCCTCCCTGCCAAAGTGAACCCAGAAGAAATGGTAGCGGTAATGATCATGAGGGTTCCAATGGTGAGGAGCATCCAGCCAGCTTACGATTACGAGCACGCACCATAGCCCGGCTGCCCACTGGCCGAGTTTAGAATGCTTGATTCGAGATGTTGGTGCAAGCCATGAGCACGAGATTTAAAAATTAGACAACTGAGTACCCACCAATGGGAATGCGGCGGCAACTAGGGTGAGGATTTCTTGAGGATGAGCCCTCTGAGTTCACGGGATCGAGTGGATGAGGATCCACATGATTTCGTGATGAATTCGAGAAAGTCACCCAGGGTATGAGGGTAGAACAATGGAAAGTGTGTTGACTTGACCTCCCCCATCGGCTAAAGGTGGCTCATATTTGGTATAAGCGGTGGAGAGATGCCGGGCGTGGATCACGGAAGCCGATGGAGTTAGGAAGAGTTCCACGTATCATTTTTGGATCGAGTTTTTCCCTTGGGGAGATGAGGGAGCTCAAGGCGAATGAGTTTGTTAATTTGAAGCAAGGTAACGTAATGGTTTAGGAGCACTCGGTTATCTAAGTATGCCCCGAGTTAGTGGCGGACCGAGAGGATAGGATGAGTTGTTTCGTGCATAGGGTGGTGGATTATTTGGACAAGGATTGTAAGATTGCCATGCTACATCGGGATATCGACCTTTCCTGCATTGTGTTGCATGCTCATTCCTGAGAGTCGGTCTCACAGGAGGTAAAGGAGTCCAAAGGGCAGTCGGCTTATTTATGGGGTTTCTCGGTCAGTCGGGTAGTGGACAACATCAGCCGGTCTAGCACGGAGTCCATCGCTCAGCTCCATCATCGAGAAGCACACCATCTAGGTTTAGAGGAAATCGAAGAGAGACGGGCTTCGAGGCTCGGAGATTAGGAGTAACATGCAGTGGAGCGAACTTTTCCATGTTGTGCGAAGTGCGGAAAGAATCATTCCGGGAGGTGCTTAGTTGGCTCAAATACATGTTTCGGTGTGGCAAACTCAGGCCTCAGAGACTTAGGGATTTCCCCTCGGCAGTCGAGGTCGGTGGGGCCCGTGTGACAACATCCGGTTCTTCCACTCAATAGCACATCCCCCTGTTAGTGCCTCTACTAGTTCGGCAAGGGTCAGCAGACAAATTCAATGCTCTAGTACCGCCGAGACAGGAGAAGCTTCGCCAAATATAGTCCTTTGCAGTAATATTCTGAGTCTTCGATTTATGCTTATGCCTTGTTAGACCCAAGATCTACTTTGTCTTTGTGACTCCCTATATTGCTAGTAGTTTTGGAGTTAGCCTAAAATTACGCCAAAACCATTCTCGATCATTACCCCGATCGGTGAATCGATTGTAACTAGGCGGGTGTATAGAGGTTGCCCCATCACAGTACTACATAAGGTTACCTCCACGGACTTAGTAGAGTTATCTATTGACTTTGACCTCATTTTGGGCATGGGTGGTTGTTTGCATGTTACGCTTCGATTAATTGTACAACACGTTCGGTAGAGTTCGGGTTTCGGGTGAGCCAATCTTTGTGGAAGGAAATTGATTATTACCCAGTCAGTCATTTATTTCATATCTTAAGTCGGGGAAAATGATTTCTAAGGGTTGCATGTATCACTTATTTAGGGTTAAGAATGTTGAGTCAGGGCCTCGACTATCGATCAGTTCCGGTGGTGTGTGAGTATCGGAGGTGTTTCTCGATGATTTGTCGGGTGTTCCCTTCGAGAGAGTATTGATCTTTGCAATACGCAACCTATTTCTATTTCTCCATAAAGGATGGCTCCAACGAGCTAAAAGAGTTAAGAGCAATTGAAGGACGTTGGATAAAGGTTTCATTACAGGAAACAGAGTCTCCATGGGGTGTACAGTTCTCTTTGTTCGAAAGAAGGGTAGTTTCCCTTCGCATGTGTATTGATTATCGGCAATTGAATAAAGGTCATAGTCAAAGATGGTACCCCTTACCCGAGGATTGATGTTTTGTTTGACCGACTCAGGTTGCGGATTTTTCTCAAAAGACAAGATCTCTCATATTCGGGTATCATCGGCTCGAGTTCGGGCGCACATCCCAAAAACCGCTTTCGGGACACGGGTATGGCCATTATGAGTTTGTAGTTATCGTTTGGAGTAAAAAACACCCACACGCTTTTATGGAAGCGTGAACGAGGGCATTCAAGCAATATCTTGATATATTCGTGATCGTGTTCATCGATGATATCCTTTATACTCTCGGAGCAGGAGGAGCATTACCGCTCATGAGAGTAATGCTTTAGACCCTCAAGGATGGATGGAGTTGAATGCAAAGTTAAACAAGTGTGAATTTTGGTTGGACTCCATGACATTTTTAAGCCATATGTGTGCTCAGTGAGGCATAATTGAATTCTCATAAAGTGAACGTAAAGGTAGCTCGGACGGTGAATCGCCACGAAATTGAGTTTCTTGGGCCTAGCGGGCTACTATCAAAGGTTTGTCGAGGATTTTCATCTATTCCGGCACCGTTGACTAACTTGACTCAGAAGAAGGTGAAGTTCCAATGGTCGGAGGCTTGTGAGAAAAGCTTCCAAGAGTTGAAGACTCGAGCTCACTTCAACACAGTGTTGACCCTACCCGAGGGTACCAATGGTTTTGAAATATATTTTGATGCTTAGAGAATCGGACTTGGGTGTGTGTTGATGCAACATGGGAAAGTGATAGCGTATTCCTCAGACGATTGAAAATCCATAAGAAGAATTACCCAGGCCCATGATCTTCGAGATGCGTAGTGGTGGTGTTTGTATAGAAGATATTATGGCATTACTTGTATAGGGTCCATGGATATATTCCACCGGACCACAGAGCTTGCAATATGTGTTTACGCAGAAAGATCTCAATCTTCGACAAAGGAGGTGGTTGGAGATACTTAAGGACTACGATATTAGTGATGCAGCCACCACTGGAGTAAGGCTAATGTGGTAGCGGCCTTAGTGGGCTACATATGGAGAGTGTGTCTCACGTTGATGAAGGAAAGAAACGGTTTGGTGAAGATGTCCATCGACTTGTAAGGTTGGGAGTTAGGTGTGATGCGACTCGGCGGATGGAGGTGTTGTTGTGTAAATGGATGCGAATCATCCCTTGGTGGCCCGATGAAAGGCTAGACAGATGAGGATTCAATGTTGAAAAAGTGAAAAAGTGGGTGGAGTCAGAAAGTGGAGTTTTCTCCCAAGGAGAGATGGTTGTTGCAATACCAAAGCCTTCTATGAGTTCCAAACATAGATTATTTGAGGGCCAGAATGTTACATGAGGCACATGGATCGGAGTACTCTATACATTTTAGGTGACACCAAGATGTATCATGATCAGAGGAAATATATTGGTGGAACGGAATAAAGAGGATATTGCGAAATTCGTAGCCAAGTGCCCAAACTATTAGCAAGTGAAGAATTAGAACCAAAAGTAGGCGTATATCGAGATATTAGCATTCTGCCCGAAAATGGGAAGAAATCAACATGGACTTCCTAATTGGACTACCTAGTACTCGCTTACAATATGACTCCATTTGGGTGGTGGTCGACGGGTTGACCAAGGCGGCACATTTCACCGCCGGTGAAAACCACCGAATTCGGTGGATGATTATGCCAAGTTGTATATTCGGGAGTTGTTTTGACTTCATGGAGTTCCCTTGTCTATTGACCCCAGATGAGGTACTCAATCTACCCCCTAGTTCTAGCGGTCTTTTCATAATGGGCTTGGGACTCAAGTTAAGCTCAACCTGACCTTTCATCCGCAATCGGATGGTCAAGCTGAACAAACAATTTAGACTCTCGAGGAAATGTCGAGAGCATGTGTGATGGACTTCAAAGGTAATTGGGATGATCGTTTTCCCTTGATCGAATTTTCTTATAATAACAACTATCACTCTAGCATCCAAATGGCACCGTTAGAGGCACTTATGGTGAAGAGTGTAGATCGCCCATTGGATGGTATGAGGTGGTGGCGGCTATGATAGACTGATTAGGTTAAATGAGGCTATGGTTGTTGTTTGTCGATGACTACATGCAAGTGCACGTGGTAGACAAGTAGTAAATGGCTCAAATAAGCCAAGTATCGATCCTACGGAGGCTGGACTACAGGGCAAAATCACCTCAAGTGTCAATTCTTGTCACTCTAAAAATACACGGTTTTCTTGATGTAAAGAAAAGTTTTATATTTTGTTATCTAAATTTATACTAAGTCAAAATGAATATACAAGTAGTACGAACTTGGGATAAGAGCATCTTTGAGGCTAAATGAACATGTAAACTAATTGTCAGCATACATGGTTTACCTTTTCTCCGGTTGCTAGTCGGAACTTATGCCTTCAGATTAAAACTCTCGTATTTAACCCAACTTAGAATCATGAACCTTCCACTACATTTACGTGATAAGAAGAAATTCATGTTCTAGCCATGCAGCAGATTTCACACTTGACTAATACGACTTTCGAGTATATTTCTATCACGAAGGTAAATCAATTCTCAATTTTCCCAAACTAAGAAAAGATCTTATCTATTAATTCACAACTTTCCGAGTTTCGTGCCCTCTCGGTGGCTTAGGACTTTTAGTTACATTAACGTGGCCGGACATTAATGCGGTAAGAACAGAAATTAATAGAACAACCATAGAAGAAAAGATAAAAAAACCAAATAATCAATAATTACATTTCAATACAATGGTTCCACAACACCGGTAAGAAATGGAATTAGCCACTCATTGTGGATTGAACAGCCGTTAAATGAGTGTAAATCATACAAACAATTGAAAGAAAGAAGAAAGGGATAGAAAACCCTAAGAATTTTCGTCCTCTCAACTACACCTGTAACCCACGTTCTTGCTCCACCAAGTCGAGAATATGTGGCAAACCTAAGTGTGCTATTTATAATAGTAGAATTTTCCTGGAATAACAAGCAACGTGTCACGGTTGCGAGCATTGCCTCGTACGGCCCAAACTGTGAGCCTTAAAATGCCCAAATCGACCTGGCGGCACCACACGCGTTAGCGGCATGTCATGCTTTTACAGACATGAGATGGCAATGCCTTAACCTTGGTAGCCTGCTTGGCGAGCCACCCCGACACAATGGCCTTATTCTTCTTGTGCCTCTTTGTTTCGTCTGTGAGCGCATGCCTGGCATTGGCGTGGCACGGCGGCGGCAGGCACGCGCGCACGCACGGCGTGGCATGGCCCTTTGCGTGGCCAGCCTTGCCATGGCCTCTCATTGCCGACTTTTCGCCCGTTCCGACTCCAATCCTTTCCACCACCAACTTACGATTTAGTTCCTCAAAATCCTTAAAACCTACAAAAAAAGGACTAATCATGTTGGTTAGCACATATAATCACATTTATATAAAATTACATGAAAATGTATAAAATAACTTAGACAACTACGACTAATTCAAGTTGCCAAAAGCATATCCACGGGCATGATGTTTTTGCCCGTGATCAATTGGCTCTTCTTGATTGATAAGGGGCCGGAATTGCGCTCGAGTCGTCAAAAGTCATATGCGAATGTGAAGAGGTTGGAGTTCGAGGTGGACGATTGGGTATTTTTGAAGGTATCTCCCATGAAAGTCATGCGATTTGGGAAGAAAGGAAAAGTCGGTCCGCTATGTGGGTCCCTCCGGATCACGAGAAGAGTTGGTAAGGTAGTGTATGATTTGGACCTTCCTTAGAGTTATCTTTTGTACATCCGTGTTTCATGTGTCGCTTTTCAAAAAGTGCTTGGGAGATCCATCTCTAAATACGAATCCCCAGATGGACAACATCGGTATCAAAAGATAGCCTCAGCTATGAAGTTCCTGTGGAAATATTATGCCATCAAGTTAGAACTAGCGAACAAGAAAGTAGCTTCGTTTAAGTATTATGGAGAAACGGCATGTTGGAAGGAGCTACATGGGAAGAATTTGAAGCGGATATGATGGCTAAATACCCTCACTGTTCCCTACCGGCTCGGTTTCATTTGGTATCAGTTTTGAACTAATTCTCTAATTAGTTTCCATGTTCGATTCATGTGGACAAGTTGATTTATGATATGATAGAGGTATGTGAGTTACGATTGATTAGTTATGTAGTCCTTTTCGGAAGTAGTCATCCTATCGGTTTTCGATTTAAATGATCGGTACTTTCATATGATGAATGTATGATTTTGAGTTTTGTGTGTTTCTAACATTCCAGGATGAAATGTTCCCAAGGGAAGATATTTTAATACTCTAGAAACGAAGTCCGAATCAGAGTCAAAACGGTGAAAAACCAAAATTTCGCACCGAATCTGAGCGAGCCAGTGAAGTGGCTGCGTGACAGTGACCCGCAGTTGTAGAAGTAACTTCGTGGTCATGTAGGTAGGTGGATTGGTCGGGGGTCACCGGGCATGACCACAGTCGTGGTCGAGCCACACAACTCGTGAGGTCACTCGTGGCACAGTGAATCTTTGGACAAGGATGATCGGAGTAGTCTAGACCATGGATGGAGACCCGCAGTCATGGTCACCACCCGATTCCCAATTGTCCTCCGTAGGGTCGCGGGGTGAAATCTTGGCAGTGTACCTCCTACTCGGGCCACAGTCGTCACGGGTCCCTCATAGAGTAACCGGTCGGCAAAATTCTACAATTTAAGTAAGGGCTTTTCGTAATTCCTAGTCCTAGGGTCTATACTCGTCGTTTTAACATCGAAAGGGTGGTTTTAAGAGGGAATAGACTAGCCTAAGTCCTCATTCATGCATGCAAGGTTTGGGAAGGTGATAGAAGGGTGATCTATGGGATTTCAGGTGTTCTTCTAGGGTACTCTTGGGCAATATAGGAAAATTAAGAGCAGGTTATTCCCGGTATATGAGCTATCAATGGGTGATTTCTTCCACACCCATGCCCATCCTCTATAATTTTTAAAAAATCTTATTAAAAGCTCATGGGGTTTTAGAAGATGATTTTTATAAAAAGTCTCTTGATTTGATAATGGGTTTTGTGATTTTAGATTCTGTCATAATGCTATGGGTTCTATCCAGTTTTATTATCTAAATTTATCTATAATCTTATCGATTTCGATTTATGTGTAATTAATCCTAAATATACATGATCCATGATTTATCAATTTATGATCTACCCTTCAATTATTGATATTTACGAGCCTAGGATGAATTATGAGTTAAATCATGAATTTAATCTAATACCCATCATGATTTTTGAATTTTAAGCTATTTGTATTACAAGTATGTATGAACGTATGAATCGGGAATTATCTTTTGGCCCACTCACGGGCCTCATTTCATGGATAGTTCACGCATGTACAGAAGCCATGTTTATGATTATCATTATTTAACTAGCACATGAACTTCATATATATACTACTGAGCACTATATATGTTTTGGGGTAGTATCGAACAGAAATGGATTGGGGCCTAGGTGCACCTACAGGATCTCTAAACTATGTGCCACCATAGGTATGTATTTGGGACCTCCTATAGGACTATCCCCGGACCAAATTGCCCTTTTATGGTGATGTCACACTTTCATGGTTCGATTCTTGAAAAGCACGACCACCCTCTCAAGCTAGGTTTACAAGTCCGGAGCCATGTGTGCTCCTTATGGTATGTCGATTAAGAATCTCCCCTTTGTTGGTTTATGCTTGTTTATTATTATGTATATTGGTTCAAGTCATGTTAAATAAGTCTTTTCTCTTACGAATAGGATTATGATTGTATTACGAATGTTTTAAAAACCTTGAGCCTTATGATATGTTATGATGTTTATTACATGATCCTGATGTCCTACTCTTATGATCATTTATGAGATTTCTACATTTAAAATGTCCATTTTACTTACCTTTCATACTTAGTACATTCCAAATGTTGACGCATACTTTCTATCTTCGTATCATTTCATGATATAGGACCCAGCGCTCCCGGCTCACCCTCCTCGGTAGCTCCTCGGAATTTGGTATCGACTTATTTGGTAGTCTCGTATTAGAGGGCCACATGTTCGACTCTATACTTTTCTTTGGTTTCAGAATTTTGGGTTAGTTGAAGTCATCCCATCAACCCGTCCTTAATGATTAGAGGCTTTTTAGACTATAAGTTGTATTCAACCGTCATGTATGGATCATGTATTGTCTTTTCATCATTTTTATGGCATGTTTATTATTGATCACGGGCGAAAATATCATGCGCGTGATATGCTTATAACTTAAATTAGTCTTGTTAGCTAAGTTATTTTATACATTTTCATGTGATTTTATATAAATGTGAAGATATGTGCTAACCAACATGATTAGCCTTTGTTTTGTAGGTTTTGATGACTTTTGAGGAGCTAATCCATGAGTTGGTAGATAGAGGCTTGGAAACGGAATAAACACGCGAGAACGTCGGCAGAGGCCCAAAACAGCCCCACACAACCGCGTCGGCAACGTGCCACGGCAGGCAGGCTGCCCAAGACAGCCCTGGCGTTGGCAACGTGCCACCCAGCCGGGGTGGCTGCGCGGCCAGAGGCACGCGCTGCCCAGCGGCGTGCCACCAGTACCAACGCGGCAGTCTTCTGAGGCCCGATTTTCCAGGTGATTTCTAGTAGGCTTTCGCGTGCCTCAGTGTCACGGAGCGGTGCTCATGATACCTCCGTGACAGACGTTCCTAACAGGCCAAATTAAAAACACGTTTTCCATTTACTATAAATGGACCCTTAGCTCCTAATTCCGGGGTCACGATTTTGTGAAGCGCATAGGAGTGAAAGGAGAAGTGGGAGAACTCAGCTAGCGTTTGTCAAATTCCCTTCTCATCTACCAATATCGTGTAAGTATGTAGTTTAGGAGTAGATTAATAGTAGTGTAGAGAGTTTTACGAACATGAATGGCTAGAACCCTTCCTCTAGGGTTGAAGCCATGGATTACGATTGTAATTCTATGATATTGTTTTGGAATTAAGTTATTAATTTTTATTTTCGTCTTGCATTATGATTTGTTGGTTGTTTTATGATTGATCACCATAAAAGCATATTTGTAAGCAGGAAATAGCTTGAGAAGGCATTACCTAGGTCGAGGACATGAGAATGTGGGGAGCATGAAGTAATCTCGGAGAGGTTAGTGTTTGGATAGAAATATACCTAACACCTTGCTTGGTTGACACACGGGGTTATGAAAGACCAATTTGGGATGTCACATCACCACTCAGAATGGTGTGAGGCTAAGTTGAGTTAAATGGCCAAGCCTTCTGAAAGTCCCTAATCGTTTCCCAGTAAACCGCAACATAATTGATTGCCGCGACTAGAAAATTAAACTCCTCGCTCACAATGATGCGGTGAGGCTGAGTGCCCGTGTTTAGAGGCTCGAAAGACCATGAACATGCAATTCCAGTTATGTGAAATAACAATTGATAGTCCCATGCTTATTCCATTACCAATCTCGTATTGCTCATGATTATCGGTTTTAACTCTATGTTGCTCCTAAGCACTTTAAGAATATTTCGTTGACCCAAGCTTGGAGACTTAATTAATCTTCAATCGAAAATGTCTATCACCAGCACTTTAGATATTTAAGATCACATTAGAATGGATAGTTAGAGAATGGGTCCGGTCTTTTGTGGGTTCGACAATCCGGTTCTTAAAGAGAGCCACTATATTACTTACACGACAGTACACTTGCGGGCACGTGAAGTTTTTGGCGCAGATTCTTAGGGGACTCGGTTTTTATAATTTATCTATTTTTGTATGATTTTGAATTTCCTTTAAGTGTTGAGAAACTTGTTCTTAGTTTGACTATTTGCGGGTGACGGGTTGTCTGCCGGGCTGGCTAGAAATAGAGAGCATTAGGCAGATTTGCTTGAACTGAGCGTCAAATCCATTTTGCAGAGTAGCTCTAGAGCAAAAGCTGAAGAGACTTCAAGAAAAGGTACAACAACAACCACCCTCGGGGCAAGCCGGTTGTCGCCGGAAGCAATGGCGGCAAGACCAGTTCGCGAAGTGGCAATCCCACTAGCGACGAATGTGACCTCTAGTATCATGCTTAGGGCACGGAGGGAACTTTTATTTAACGAAGAACATAGTGCAGTTGTAACATTCTAGTGGTCAGTTCAGAACAGAATGGCACATGAGAACCCGCGCGCTTCTGAGCTTTCTTGAGATAAGTGACCGTTTGTCCCCATAGGCGTGTCCACAAATTATAATAAATGACCCTCTTCCCATTTTCACTATTGGGAGGCGAAAAGTCATTGAAAATTTGAGCCACGAACTCCATACTTCATACGGATAGCTTGGCTAGAAAGTTCCTTATCGAGATTCTTTCCTTGAGGCAAGGCGCAAAGTTGAAAGTGAAATACCAGTTTAGCGAAGCTGATGAGGCTGTATATGGCTTGGCAGAGATTCAAGTCATTGTTGGCTTTATCCCCATCACAAGAAATCAAATGAAGTGTTGGCCCATACCTTTGTATAATGTCTGGACCCACACACAAAAATACTACTAGACTCTGCATCGGGTGGGCAAGCCTTGGAAGACATATGATGAGTTGTACACTTTGTTGAACCAGAATTGCACAAGGAAATCCCGAGTGGCACGCGAGTCATGAGGCGGGAAAGAAGATCGGGGGTTGTGAAGAAGATGGTTTGAATGCCTTGGCAGCAAAAAATTAGCTTCGTTCCAGCAACAGATGATGACTCGGTTCAATAAGCTTAGTATGCACCAACACCGGGTCGGAGTCCAATGCCGGTTTAACAAGTTCCTAGTTGGTGTGAAATTTGTGGTAACAATGGGCACATCTTGAATCTTGTGGAGGCAATCAGAATCAGTCAATTTTGTTGGGAATGTGCGTGGAGCAATCGAAATTTTGGAAACAACTCCAACGAAATTGGCAAGGCCACCGAATTCTTCTTGTGGTGGAAACAAAAAGCAGGATTTTATGCAACCTCAACAACATCGGTATCGACAGAATAGGCGAGATTGATGGGCATGGCTAACGGCCGCATTGAGAAGCTTGAGAAAATTATGGAGACCCGAGAATGATTAGCGAGAAAATTAGGCGAGATGGCGGCGAGACTTAATGAATCGGCAAGTAGCCACACAGTCTTGAAAAACAAGTGGGTCAAATAGAAGGTGCTCAAAACATGAGGCCGCAAGGGGGATACCAAGCGACGCGAGTCCTAACCCTGAGAGATGTGCCATCGGTCTTAGAAGCGGGAAGGCGGATTGGGCGATACGTGCCTAAAGAGTTGAGAAAGAGTGCGGCGGAGTTGGTAAGACCGGGACCATCCAGGCTCTTTGGAGCAAGCTCCCGAGTCTTTGGACAACAAAATTCACAACCTTCATTGCGGCCGGCACAAATACCACCACCACCCTTCCCTCGAGAGAGATTCAAAAAAGAAGCGAGAGGGAGGAATGTTTCAAAAAGTTCTTCCGAGAGTTTCAAGAGCCACATAAATTTGCCTCTTATTGATGTCTTGCGAGAATGCCCAAGTATGCTAAGTACTGAAGGACGTGATGGCGAACAAAGGATTAGATTGGTGGACGTCCAGTGTAGCCTTTGGCCCGGAGTGCGATCCACCAGGGTATTGAGCAAAATGCCAAAAGCTCCAAAGACCCAGGGTTTACCCTCCCCATACAAATTGGTAAGCTGAAGTCTCTAGAGCTTTGTGATTTAGGGCGGCCGATTAATCTAATTCCCCTATCCTTATTCAACACCTTGGGGTTGGGAAGGCTAGGAGCAGAGACAAGGTTGATGTTGCCAGTGGTGACAAGTCGCAGGTGACACTGATGGAATCATAGAGGCCTTCTCATCAAAGTAGGTAAATTTATTATACTGCGCTTTGTATTTAGATTTTGGAGTTGTTATTGGTACCTAATCTTGGGATGGCCATTCTTGGCCCTTGGGAGGAAGCCGTGATTGATTTGAAAGAAAGGCCACGAAAATGAGGTCGAGAATGAAGAAGAAACCTTAGTAACTCTGCAAGAAATAAACCCATCCGCACACACACGAGAAACCTTTGTCGAGGTAAGTGTGTTGGCAGAGGATAGTGTGAGGTGGAGGATTCCACAGGCACGGCCAAAGAGCAATATCAAGTGTTGGCCAAGTCGATAAAGGGCTTCCAGTGGGAGAAAGAAGTTGGAGAAAGGGAGGAACGAGTGGAGGTTGTTTCCTCTAAACAGAAGAAAAGGAGATGGTTCTCGAAAGAGAACCCGGAGTATGAGATGTTCTAAAAGGCGGTCCACGTCGGGCCACGACTTAAAATAGCGGCTTGGCAGGAGGCAGCAAGGGTACCTCGAGTACAAATTTTAATATTTTTATTTTGTTTGGATTTTGTTATTTTCATTTTGTTTGTTGTGTTTGGTGAAAGTTAGGCACGAGGTGGAGGAAGTACGTACCCTCGGAGGAGGAAGCTAGGAAGCATGGAAGAGGAAAAGTGTGGGGTCGAGCACCCACATGTGCAAAACGGAGGAAAAACATGCTAATAGCTAGGCCTAAAAGGCCTCGGGGAGTATTTCTCACCCTCTTAAAGTGTTAATTTGATGCTATGAGGACATAGCATGAATTAAGTGTGGGGGTGAGGACATTTCAATGGAAATTTCCAAAAATTTTGTGCCAAACAAATTGTTGGTGAATGAAATAACTTGTGTGATAAAAATTTAAAAATTGAAACATCTTTGTGAGTCAAGCATGACTTCATCACCCGTTGGTTTTTTCTTTTGGTTCTTTTCGGCGGGGTCTTTGAACCGAAGAATAAAATTTTTTTTATTTATGCGTATATAATGTTTTAGTCCCTTGATTAGGGGCTAATTTAGAGCGATGGATGGATGACGTAGTCTTGAGAAAATTAGTCGATAGATGTCGGGATTTTGAAACCATAGGCTTTAATGGATGCTTGATGTTTCTTATTTATGTATTGTACATGGTTGTAAGATGCAAGTATGTTCGGTGTTGAAGCATGCAAGTTTATAACTTTGTTTGAGACACTTAGGCTCTTGAATTTGACTCAATATAATTGAAGCTTAATGTTTAATTCTTGTGATTAGGCGAGTAAATCTGGCCGATGTCTTGAATTGAGCATGTGCCATAGTGTAGGTTTTGGTATTCTATGCTATTGTGGATTGTCTAGAACTTGCACGGTGTGTGTATGTTGAAATGAAGGATGTGAATTGTAGGAAGTGATTGAGGCATTTCTTTGAATTAACCTTATTTTTATCCCTCATTTACCTACCTTGAAAAATTAATCCTAGTTATCCAGTTGAGCCTTGAGCCTATTCTTTTGTGTTGCAACATAAGATTAATCCTTTTCTTTCATTAACCTTGGGTGACCACCGTCTCTAAGCGCTTGAAGAAGAAAATGCGAAGAGTAAAGGAGTAAGAAGAATGAAAAGAAAGGAAAGTAGCAGAAGTTGTAGAAGTTGAGAAAGGTCAAGGTGCACTTGTGTGAAAAGGGTTGATTATTGTTAAGGAGTAAGAAAATAAAGTAGTGAAAAATTATGCATAGAGCTCCTTACTTTGACAAGTCAAAGTGCCTAAATAAAAGGGAAACAAAAAGAGGAAAAGAAAATTACCAGGATAAAAAGGTGAAGTAAGGAAAGAAGTTCGCAATGAGGCGTGATGTATTAAAAGCGCTTAGGAAAGATAGTCACTATTCACGCAATAATAGGCACCTACTGTGCACAGCGAGTTACACTACAACCTACAAAAGTCTACTTGATCTTACATTCATATATCCTCAAATTAGTGGAGTAAACACTAAGGGCAAGCTTATGGGTCATGACATGAAGCATGTGAATTCTTTGTAGTGAGTGTAATTCTTTTTATATACCCACACAATGTGTGATGTAAAAATTATTTTTGCGTGCGATGGGGTAACTCTCTTTCCGTGAGGCACATGTTTAATGAAGGATAAAATTCATGTGGGATTTCTTAATCAGTTGATTTGCAGGAGTTTGCTAATATTGAGAGTCGATTCTTGAGGTTAAGAAGTCTTAACATAGTTGTATTTCATAGCATGTACCATTTTTAACTTGTATCTTACGTAATCACTATGGCAAGTAGCTTGAATTAACTTGCTAAATTAGTTATGTGGGACTCTCCATATGCATGATATGTAAGTTGTTAGAGGGCGAACAAGGCTTTAAGTGTGGGGTTGTGTTCACGGGCAAAAATATCATGCCGTGTTACGCTTTATAACTTAAATTAGTCTTGTTAGCTAAGTTATTTTACACATTTTCATGTGATTTTATATAAATGTGAAGATATGTGCTAACCAACGCGGATTAGCCTTTGTTTTGTAGGTTTTGATGACTTTTGAGGAGCTAATCCATGAGTTGGTGAAGTAGAGGCTTGGAAACGGAATAAACAACGCGAACGTCGGCAGAGGAGGCCCAAAACAGCCCACGCGCGTCGGCAGCATGCCACGGCAGGCGGGCTTCCCCAGACAGCCCACTGTTGGCGTTGGCAGCGTGCCACGCGGGGTGGCTGCGCGACAGAAGGGCACCTTGTACCCAACGGCGTGCCACGCTGCAATGCGGCGAGTAGCTGAGGCATTCGGTGATTTCGGTGAGCTTTCGCGATGCCTCCATGTCACGGGCTTGATGCTCATGATACACTCCGTGACATGGAGCCGTTCCCGGCATTGAGGCCAAATTAAGCACGTTTTCCATTTACTATAAATAGGACCCTTAGCTCTAATTAGAAGTCACGATTTTGTGCAGGCATAGGAGTGAAAGGGAGAAGTGGGAGAACTCAGCTAGCGTTTGTCAAATTCCCTTCACATCTACCAATATCGTGTAAGTATGTAGTTTAGGAGATTAATAGTAGTGTAGAGAGTTTTACGAACATGATGGCTAGAACCCTTCCTCTGAGGGTTGAAGCCATGGATTACGATTGTAATTCTATGATATTGTTTTAGATTAAGTTATTAATTGTTATTTTGGTCTTGCATTGATTTGTTGGTTGTTTTATATGATTGATCACCATAAAAGCATGTTAGCTTGGGAAATAGCTTGAGAAGGCATTACCTAGGTCAGGACATGAGAATGTGGGGAGCATGAAGTAATCTCGGGAGAGGTTACGTGTTTGGATAGAAATATACCTAACACCTTGCTTGGTTGACACACGGGGTTATGAAAGACCAATTTGGGTTGTCACATCACCACTCAAGAAAGTAGTTGTGAGGCTAAGTTGAGTTAAATGGTTAGGCTTACGAAAGTCCCTAATCGTTTCCCTAAGTAAACCACAACATAATTGATTACTTTGCGACTAGAAATTAAACTCCTCGCTCACAATGATCGGTGAGGCTAGATTGCCGTGTTTAGAGGCTCGAAAGACCATGAACATGCAATTCCAATTATGTGAAATAACAATTGATAGTCCCATGCTTATTCCATTACAAATCATATTATCGCATGATTATACGGTTTTAACTCTATGTTGCTCTAAGCACTTTGAATATTTCGTTGACCCAAACTTAGACTTAATTATTCTTCAATCGAAAATGTCTATCACCAACACTTTAGATATTTAAGATCACATTAGAAATGGATAATGGATGGTTAGAGGAATGGGTCCAGTCCTTGTGGGTTCGACAATCCGGTTCTTAAAAAGAGCCACTATATTACTTGCACGACCCGTACACTTGCGGGCACGTCATTTATGTTTTCTTATGTTAAGTCTTCCGCTTATGTGAATTAATTAGATGTATGCTCATGCCGTGGGTTGACTTGGGGTCCCTCGGGGTTCCTTGTCCCGTGTCTACGATCCGGGTGTACGTGCGGATCGTGATAAGGGGTCTTCACCACCACCTTCATCCTCTGGGCTAAGAGGGCTTCAAAAGTTGGTCGAGATGAATTACTCACATGCAACCAATTTAAGAAGTTGGCTCAAAATCTACCAGCCTTCATCTAGAAGGTAATGAAAAGGGCAATGAAGGATGTTTTTGACAGCTTGAACAAGTTGTGCTCCCAAGTTGATATAGTTGAGGGAGCAGTCTCATCTCTCTAGGCTGATGTGTGAGAATGAACGAGCAGGGAACCCATGGTTTATCCTAATGTGAACTTCTTAGATGAAGCCATGGCTTCCCCACATACAACTCAAGGTCCTATTAATGACTTGTTTGCAGGATTAGGAGAGGATGATGAGGCCGATTAAGGAGATGGTAGTGGAGGAGTTGAGGCAGCTAGTGATGACAATTATGAGGAGTATCTTATTTAAGGAGTTCTTACTCATCTTTGTTCTTAAATTATACATCGGGGACAATATAAAATTCTTAGTTGGGGGTGGGGTGTGCTCTCTCTTTTTATTTCTGTCATTGACTCTTGTTTCCCTTGTCGGGCTTGTTTACTTTTGATGTTTTGAGTATTTAGCATGGTTGTCTAGTTGAATGAATGCCCTCATTAGGCTTGTTTTTATTAATAAAAATTATTGGGCTGAATTCCTAATTTTGATGATATTATGTTTCATTGACGGGTTGGTCTTATATTCCAATTAATTCTTAACCATGTTTTGCAACTCTTTGCAGATAGTAGATTGTAATAAACTTCGAGGGTTTTCTTTATACCATGGTTCTTTCCCAAGGAATAAATTTTTATTTTTCTTTTCATGTATCAAACCGGGTGATATTTTTTTATGATATTATTGAGAAACGACTTTCTTAAGGAAAAATGCCATGTCTCTGAGTCATTATTGTACTTGCTTTAATTGGTACCACCAAAATATTTTTTATGGCCTAGCAATGAGTTTTGAAGTTGAAAAGGGGCTTCATTTTTAAAAGAGCACTCTCTGGCATGAGTTGTACATTCTTTGTTTGGCTTTTTGATTTGCAAAACGAGTATGCAAAACTCAAAAATAGCTTGTCTAAAGTCATATCTTTGATATGTTTATGAAAAATAGTTGAATTCTATGGAATATGATGCCTTGTGTGGTGAGATGTTTAGTTTAATTTTTATGTATGCATATTGTCTAGAACTTTCCCCGAATGTAATCCAAGGCGAAATTCTAGATGTGGCTGCACTTGAAAAATGACCTTAGGCGTTTATTTTTCTAGTCACTTCACTACTAAATAACCTCCTTGATCATCAATTCTTGTTAGCCATTGTTTGAGCCTTGAGCCTTTTTTTTGGCCACCATATTACAAGACTTATAGCCTTTTTCATCCTCTTTTTTGGCACCCATTCATCCCTAATTACCAGAGATGAAAGGAAAGAAAACGGGTCTTGTGTCCCAAGAGTTGAGGGTGGAAAAATGAAATATGATGTAGGCAAAAGCCTATGTTTGATGATGTGAAAAAAAGGAATGAGCTTTAAATTTGAGGTAGCACCAAATATCTTAATGAAAAGAATGAAATGGTTGGTTCAAAACAAAACCTCTAAAAAGAAAAAAAAGTTGAGCTTTAAATTTGAGGTAGCACCAAATATCTTAATGAAAAGAATGAAATGGTTGGTTCAAAACAAAACCTCTAAAAAGAAAAAAAAGTTGAATGGTGTTATTATCTCTTGTTTAGATGAGACTCAATATAGAATCCAAGGGGTTACAAGGATGGTTCCTGATTGAAAATGTGAGTGGTGAATAAGAAGAGATAAGGTGGAGTAGACTCACTAGTGTATCAGGATGTTTGAATGTTTTCAAAAAAGGTATTAGGGAGGTTCAAGTCACTATAGATAAATGTTGTCTTAAAATTAACCCTTAGCCTTCATTATGACCCGTATGTCCTTAGTGATTCCAAGTGCAGCAACTCTACATTAGTGGCGATCCACATAAAGGGAAAGCCTATGGGTTGATTATGTATGCACTTGAATTTCCTTGAGAGAGTGAGCGTCTTTGCATCATTTCATAATCCCTGTGTGTGAATTGCATCTGTGTGAATTAGATTGTCTCTTAAGGTGAATGACATTATTTCCTTGGAATAAATGCTAAAACTTGTGTTTCCCATTAAGAGGCATGAATATGACAAGTTATGCACTGAACTTTGAGGCAAACTTTGAATGTTGATTGTTAATGACTTAAGATGCTTGTTGATTGTAATTTGGCTAGTGTAGAGACAAGGTCCTCGTTCTTGGAGAAGATTAAGACTAGATAGTTCGAAGATGCTAAACTGAGCAAGAATTGTGATAAGGTCTTCCAAGTAGAGGCTAAGGATGCAATGATCAATGATGAAGGTGTCCTAAGAATAAAGGGGAGTGTATGTGTTCCCCGGGTTATATGTTGTTGTTTTAAAACTCTTAGATGATTAATTTTAGAGTCCTGCACAATGACTTTCAATTCTTATGAATTGTAATAGATAGCTTCCGCATAGAGTTGATTTATTATTCATTTATTTTGGACTTCTGCTATTTCATTTATAATGCTTTATTTTGATTAAAATGAATGAATAATGAACTAGTTAGTTGAGAAATGATGGTTCGTCCATCGAAGGGTTAGGTGCCAATCACGGCCACTTAGGTCTTTGACAACATAGATGATAGTTCAGACAACTCATGTCTAAATTTGAGTTCATAAATGTACTCAACTATTTTATTCATCAAAAAACTTACATCTGGCATTAAGAATAGACTAACTCATTTTTATCACATATGATTAAACACAAAAAATGGCATTCTTACTATAAACTGTCAACTCTCTTTTATCACTAGTTCTGAGAATAATTAGTTTACAATTGTCTCATCACTATCTATCTCTTAGACAATAGAGGTGATTGGTTGTATGAATAGGCCAATCGTTTGGTCTACTCGACATACTTCTTACACTAAGAATTTATGTATTATGCACAAAAATAATTTTATAT
>JACEIK010015206.1:0-10679 GCA_018107945.1 Datura stramonium | reverse complement strand
CTTTAATACTTCCTGTCCTTGGATCAAGAGACCATTAGGTTCCATAAATAAAAATATTCAAGTATTTAGCTCAATAATATACGGAAGAGTCAGATTTGATAGTTAAATTAATGGATTCTTACTTCAGTTATACGCAAAGGCTAGATCAGTCTTATTTTAAGAAATCCTTCACTTAAATGATCCAAAGGTTATGAATAACCATCTTTAAGTCCACTAAGAACTTCCATACGAAATTCTACTTTATCAGCTTCTACCTCATTTGTATTGGTGAAGGACATAAGTAATCTAGTAATCTTACTTCTATCTCATTTGTACTGGAAGTCCCTAAACATCCCCAGACAACCATTTATAAATCTTCAAAATGGTCCTTAGCAAGTGACCATTACATTTCGACTATTGAACGAACTATTTCTCTTGAATCAGATCACGAGGATATCAAGCTTCTAAACCCAAAGTCTATAGAAAAATATAGGTGAAAGTAAAACTATTTATACTTTGGGTTAGTCCAAATTGCTGCTAAACCTTTTCCAAGGGAAGTCCTAGACACCTCACTACTCCTTTGTCTTAGATACTCAAGATTCTTAGACTTCAATGACTCCTTCCTAGGAATGGTAGAAACCGATCTTTGTAATGGTCCAATTTATTTTGACTGCTTTTCAAAATTTACAGCGTCTCTTAGATATAGAAACATCTTAGATTCACTGACACTCAATGTTAATACATCCAATTACTATATCAAAACTGGATCTCTCCTTGTATATAGCATCTATATGATCCAGTATAAGGCAATTAGTTCAGCCTTTAACATGGAGTCATGAGAACCTAAAGTAAAGGTGAAATAATTTTTTCCATACAGATCTACAAAGATCTCACCCATCAGTCCCTAGGCCCATTTCTTGAAATCAGATATCTCTACCCCAGAACTGGGTGTTGCAGGACGCAACACCGGCACAAAAACCAGAAAATACTACAGTTTCTCAGATCCAACAATTTTCCATTGAACCTGTTTCTATCTCCTTCCGAAAGTCTCTTCGCCAAAGAGTCTCTACTGCCTACTCTGCACAATCGGAGATTCAAGCTGCTAGGCACTTAATCTCTTTATTCCCTTCTAGAGTTGCGACTGTCAACTTTCAATCTAGAGCCCCTCAAGCCATATATTCGATGGAAACCCCTCCTGCAACTGAAGCCAACAATGACCAACCTCAATCCCGTACTTACTCATCATTAGATGGTGAGTTGACAGTTTCAAAATAAGATTTTAAAATTGAAAAAGGAATACTTCGGACATAGTTTTACTCCTCGAAAAATAATTTAAAAAGAACTTGATTTTTTAAGCGCTTTCAAAATGATGAAAGAAAAAGTCTTCAAGAAATTTTATTACGAAGTTTTAAACTCATTCCAAAGGCAAATTAATTTCTTCAAATTGAAGTTTATGCTGATTATCATCAATTAGATTTTTCTTTTTCTAAATTAGTTAATATTTCAAAAGTCTGAAAAACTTGCAACGACGGGGATATCACATCTGAGCTCCCTCTGTCACAAGAATTTTCAACAACATATGCTGATAACTTTATTCTTGAAATTCTTTTCAAAAAGAAAGCCAACAATGAAGCAGTTACAACAAAGATATCAAAAACATTTTTGAACAAAATCATTACACAAACAAATATCTACAAGCACTTGGTGAATATCTGGTTTCAAGACATTCCTTAACACTGCCTGTTCCTCCAAAACCAACAGAAGCCTCCACATCTTTAGTTCCTCTATTTAAACCATATGAAATCCCTAGAACATTTGCTAGGGAACTCCAAACCCACCACTCAAGGGATTCCCTTTTCTGACCTCTAACAAAGGATCTTAGAAATTGAGAAAACTTTGATCCCTGATACCTCGATAAAGAAACATCTTCTAAGGCTTCTGCAATAATCACGGTCTTTAGGAAGATATCTCATCTGATAGTCAACCAAAAGAAGAAGAAGTTTCTTTAGAGGTTTCCCTTGTCAAAACTGAGTTTTCCAGCTAGCATAAGCCACAAAAGCTTTATTACCCTAGAGCTACCCATCCTGATATAACTATAGAAGAAAAATCCAATATCATACAAAACAATTACAATGCCAATAACATTTATGAATGAACATGGTTGTTCTGAGTGCGATATTCTATCCAAATTACAATATATGACAATGGTTTCCATTACTTATAGGACGTCAGATAACTGCTCAGATCAGCTTACTACCCATGTCCTAGTAGCAGGGTTTACAGGTCATCTAAAAGGTTGGTAGGACACCAATCTCAGTCAGGAAGACAAACAAAAATTTTTTTCGTAGTGTTCGAGTCGACTCTGCAGGAGAACCAATTTTTAAGGATAGAAAAACCATTCCCGACTCTACCAATACACTAATTTACACCATTATTAAAAATTTCATTGGAAGTCCGGGTATCTTTAGGGAAAGGTCTTCTGAAGTACTCAACAACCTCAGGTGTAAAACACTTTCCGACTTTAGATGGTATAAGGATTCCTTTCTTACCAGGATCTATGAAAGACCTGATGGTAACCTTCTCTACTGGAAAGAAAAATTTCTAAATGACCTGCCTAAGTCCCTCATAGATTTAGTCAAAGAAGAACTCCAAAACAAGCACTTTGGTGATATTATTCCTTGTGAGCAGATCACATACGGTCAGCTCATAAGTCTCAATCAACAGGCTCTTAAGATCTGATGGCAGGATATGATATTAAGACAATTAGCAAAAGATAGAGCTCAGACACGTCGAGATCTAGTAAGTTTCTGCAAACAATTTGGTCTACAACCTATAGAAAAAAACCCATAGAAATCCTACTCCTGAAAAGGGAGTCTCCTCATCTAGACCTCGTATTCCTATGTTTAAGAAATCAAAATCTTCTCCTCTGAAACATCAACGTGTAGCTAAGAAGCCAGCTCTTCCTGCCCCCAATGATGACAAATGTTACAGGTGCGGCAAACCTGATCATATCTCCAAATACTTCAAATTCCCCAAAAGAGTTAGAAATCTCAATCTGGATAATTAGTCCTCAGCCAGATACAACATCTCTTACTTCAAGAGGACTCTAATAGTGCTAATGATGAGCTCGAGCAGGATTTTAACCAAATCAAAAATGATAACTTAGAATCCTCCTAGTCCGACCAAGAAGACCAAAATAGCCAACCTGAGATCAATGTTCTCTCAAAAGAACAAGATCTTCTCTTAGAGGTTATAAGCAGCCTACAGGATCTAGACCAAAAAAGCTATTATCTAGATCAACTCAAAAAGACTTTAGATAAACTCTCCACATCTTCCTCCAACATTTTTTCTCATCCCCTCATAACAAACACTTACAATATCACTGATGTTTTGAATAGATTTTCTTCTAACAAACCAAAGGTAGTTACTATTCATGATCTCCAAATAGAGATAGTACTCCTTAAGGAAGTAATCCGGCAAATCAAAGCTAGTCAAGAGTTAGACCGAATTGTCCTCCAATAATTCTCTACCATGACTGATCCTTCTAAACAGACAAAGGTTAGACAACCAGCCCAGGAAGCCTAACAAGGAGATTTTATCAATTATCTCTCACGAATCTCTATCAGGCGATGGCATACTAGGGCGATCTTATTAGTCAATAAATCATTCATTCTAGACACAATTCCCTTTTTGATACTGGAGCAGACCTCAATTGTGTGCAAGAAGTCTAATCCCCACCAAATATTTTAAAAAAAACAAAGAGGCCCTTAGAACTGCTAATGGCAACAAATTAGGGATCACCTACAAGCTCTCTAACATCGAAGTAAGAACTTTCATAGGAAATTGTACTTTATCAGCTTCTACCTCATATGTACTAGTGAAGGACATAACTAATCCAGTAATCTTAGGTACTCCCTTCATTGAAGAACTCATCCTATTCAGGTTCACCCATCAAGGAATCGAGATCGAATACAACAACATTTTCCTTCCTTTTGACTAACCCCCAATAAGAAGAATCTTGTCTACCTTGAAGCATAAGGAAGATCAGATTAACTTCCTTAAAGAAGAGGTAGCTTTTCACAGGCTAAAAAAGCAACATCAAGAACCCCTCCTTCAATCCAAAATCAAGGTCCTTAAAACACAAATTCAAAAGGAACTCTATGCATATTTACACACAGCCTTCTGGAATCTCAAAAAACACATGGTTAGGCTTCCTTACGAACTTGACTTTGATGAAAAAAATAATTTTTATAAAATCTCACCCCATACAAATGAGCCATGGGCCAACAATCCATTGTTAAGAAGAAATCAATGATCTCCTTTGCAAATAAATCATTTCTCCAAGCAAATCCCCTTGGAGTTGTGCTGCCTTTTATGTCAATAAAAGTTTCAAGATTGAACGAGAAGTCCCTCACTTAGTCATCAATTATAAATCGTTGAACATTGCCCTCTATTGGACAGGGTATCCTATTTCTAACAAGAAATATTTACTCTAGTGACTCCATGCTGCCATGATTTTCTCAAAATCTGATTTAAAATCGAGCTTTTGGCAAATTCAAATTGATCCCAGAGATCAATACAAAACTGCTTTTACAGTATCATTTGGGCAATATGAATGGAATATCATTCCCTTTGGACTAAAAATGCTCCTTCAAAATTTTTAAAAATAATGAATGACATTTTAAATCCCTTCTCAAAATTTATAATTATTTACATTGATGATATTTTGGTATTCTCCACTAGCATTGATCAAAATTTCAAGCACCTAAGAACTTTCTTCAATGTGATCAAAGAAAAATGACTTATTTTGTCTAATATTAAGTATAGTGTTTTTCAAATAAACATCCTTTTTCTTGGGCATAGTATCCAACGAGGTACTATTCCCCATTCAAAGATCTATCCAATTTGCAAATAAATTTTTTGATAATATTTTAGATAAAACTCAGCTCCAAAGATGCTCATAGTGTGTTAATTATGTAGCAGATTTTGTTCCAGGACTTAACAGTTTGTTAAGACCCCTCCATGATAGATTGAAAAAACTCCACCTCCATGAATCCATGTTCATACCAATGCTATTAAAGAAATCAAACAAAAAAATTAAGGATCTTCCTTATCTATATCTTCCTGATCCCTCTGCATTCAAAATAGTCAAAGCAGATGCATCAAACATTGGTTATGGTGGCATTTTAAAGCAAAGAAAAAATAATAAGGAATATATTATTGCATTTGCATCCAAGCATTGGAATAAGGCCCAACAAAATTATTCAATAATTAAGAAAGAAATTTTAGCAATTATTTTGTGCATTTCAAAATTTCAAGCTGATTTATTAAATCAAAATTTTTTGTTATGAATTGACTGTAAATCCGCAAAACCTGTTTTACAAAAAGATGATTAAAATCTTGCCTCTAAATATATNATATTTGCTAGATGGCTAGCTATTTTATCTATTTTTGATTTGATATAGAATATATCAAAGGGAGCTTCAACTCTATTCCAGATTTCCTTTCCAGAGAATTCTTGCAGGAAAGATAAAATAAGTAGAAAAAAGAAGACGACGGAGGTCCCCAAATCCTCACAATTTCCGACGCTCACTTTACCAAATGAAAGAAAATTAATGCTAGTACAATAGCAAACAAGTTCCCAACAACAAGCTGTTACCAAACAACAAATAAAATCAGTTGCTTTCAAGCAATCCTCAAAAGATGCAGCTGGCCCAAGTCAGCCCAAATATCAAACTCCAACGAATTATGCCATGAAAGGAATTCTGCCATCTTATCTCCTGAAAAATGCAGCTCCAATTTTCATTTCTAGTCTAAATAAATGGGCCGACCTAGTTGATGAAGAAGAATAAAATACTCAGCTAGCTCAAATCATGTCCACCTCATGAACAAAAGAAGATTTTTAAAACTGACGTTTGCTAATGGGTTTTAAGGATACTACGACCCTGACAAGTTCCAACAGAAGAGAATTGATGAATCAATACCTTTTATTCAAAAATATGTGTTCTACTGTGGTGACCAAAAGCCACACATCTTTTTTTTCTCATTCGGTGGTTGCTAGCAGCATCACCAAAAAAGTTGTGGAGGCAGAAAGCCCCATCTAATTTTCTTTCAATTTTTCACAAAGCACTTGCACAGTACATTCTGTACCCAAAAGATATTTTCTTCAAACAAAGGTTCCTCCCGTGATGAACCTACTTATTTTTAAAATGAAAATATTTATCCGCTCATCCAAATTGAGCCCCAGTTTTGACACTCAAACCCCCAAAAGGTGGCTAAGAAAATGCTAAACCCTTCTGGCATTTTTATCCAAAATACTCATTCCTATACCTAAAAGTTCAATGAGTTCATTCTTACATATACAAGATCTTGCTTATTCAATCCCCACAAAGATTAACAAACACAAACATTTGTTACCCATACCACGGTGTGAATTAATAAAATAATCTCACCAAAGGAATGGGGAATGCACCCAACCAAATATAGAAAACTTTCCAACCATTTGAATACCAAAATTATAATTATTTTGAATATATAGCTGTGTGGATGAACGCATTCACCTTTCAAAATGACCTCAACAAACATTCGTGGATTCTCCTATGGGGAAAACAACTAACCTCTAACTTCTCTCAGTGGTTTTTGCATCAATAGTGGCTAGCTTATGGTCACAAAGCTTAAATCCTTCCTCCCCCAGTTCGCGAAGGATATGAATATTTTTGCCAAAGGTTTTTCAGTGAGCAACAAATCTCCTTGCTCTTACAATTTTTCCACAGGTTTCATATCTCGTGGATCGCTCGTAGAAATTTTTCTTCCACAAATCGAAAGGACATAAATGGCTCCCATGGTTAGCTCTCCAAGGCCATTCTAAATTATTTAAAAGTTGGAACCCCTCAAAAGATTACTTAGTGGAAGTGGAAAAATAGTTCCTGCAAAATCTGAAGTATATGGCCTCGACAGATACAGGCCAAATATCATTTTTACAGAAAAAATCCATTGCAGCTGCCCAGATGGCTAGCTCAATCAATAGAGAAGATTTTATCCAGCAGATGGAATAAATCCTTCAACCCCAGCCGTCAATCGCAACCGTCGTAAAAATCAGAGTCGAAAGAAGAAGAACCAGAAAATATTATAGTTTCTCAGATCCAACAATTTATAGTGGAGCTGTATCTATCTCCTTTCAAAGATCTCCTAGCTAAAGAGTCTCTAGTAACTATTCTGCACAATTGGAGATTCAAGCTGCTAGACACTTAGTCTTTTCATTCCCTTCTGGAGTTGAGATTGTCAACTTTGAATCTAGAATCCCTCAAGCCATATATTCGGTGGAAACCCCTCCTGCAACTGAAGTCAAAGATGACCAACCCCAATCCCCTACTTACTCATCATTAGGTGGTGAGTTGGCGGTTTTAAAATAAGATTTTTATATTGGCAAAAAAAGACTTCGGGCAGAGTTTTTCTCTTCGAGAGATATTTTGAAAAGAACTTGATTTTTTAAGAGCTTTCAAAATGATGAAAGACAAAGTCTTCAAGAAATTTATTACGAATTTTTAAACTCGATCCAAAAGCAAATTAATTTATTTAAATGGTTTGAAGCTTATGCTGATTATCATCAATTAGAGTTTCCTTTTTCTAAATCAGTTGATATATATATATATCTCTGTGTGTGTGTATATGTATATCGTATGAAATTCTTGAATTCTATCATGTGTATATGAAATACTTGAGAGAAAACAAGCCGCTTACTTCTGAAAATATGAAGGAAATGACATTAAATGAACAATATGGGTTTTCATATAGATTTCCACCGACCTACGGTCTACCTCTACATGCCTGCTTGCGCAATCTCACGAAAATATGAATATCTCTCTATTTTAAAGTCGTATCGAAAAACAGTTTAATGCATTAGAAACTAGACTCACAGGCCTTCAATTTAATAGGTAGTAGGCCCCTTAACTCCTTATAGATTGGGATAAAATCTCCGAGATATCTAATCCAAATTTTAGAGAATTTATAAAAGTTTGCGATAATTTCTACCAACTTTTGTTGTACAACTTGTTGACTTCTAATCTTAATATATTGTTACACCCCGTAAGTTTCTAGCATGTAGTTGGCCTATTCACATGTTGGTTGGAAGTTTTAGAATGCCTTACGTGCGAGGAAAGGTCCCGGGGAAAGGCCGAACGAGTGCCAAGCTGGGATTTCGCAAAAGGAGGCCGAGCCGAGCTGTCAGAGAGGCAACGTGGCACGGAGGCTCTACCTCCGCATTAGCCAACGTGGCACGGAGCCAAAACGGTGCGTTGGACAACGTTCCACGTTTCTATGCATCTGGCTGCAAGTATAAATAGGCCTCACCACTAAATTTTAAGTCATTTTTCATTATATTTCGACCAGAACAGAGATAAGGACGAAGGGTTCATATAATTTTCGTCCGATTACGCCGTCAAATGCCGTCCAAACTCAAATTAACTTCGGTATCGAAGTATAAGGCTGCAGGGAGTATTTCTACGGAGTTTGTTTCGTGAAATTCGCCCGGCGAATCGTCATCTCGCCGAGCCAAAGTGATTGAAATTGCTCCAAACTAGTGTTAATACAATCCCAGGCTCAAAGTAAGTATTTCTCTCTTCTATATTCCTGAAAAATTATGAGTTTTCGATCGTTCTTCAATAAGTTGAAGAATAGTCAGTATATATATATAAAGTTATGGTTTTCTTTGAATTCAGTGATGAAGATAACTCTATTCTTCCGTTAATGTGATTACTGTTGGGAAAAACAGCTGAATACTAGCTGAACCTCGCCAGTTAATCGGTGAACGGCGAACGAGGTATGTAAGGCTTAACTCTCGGCAAGTATCCTAGTCGTACAGTGTTACAACTGGTGTTTCTCGAATAGAAATAACGATCTCAGACGCTGCAGACGGTTTCTAACATTAGATTGTAATTCGATAAGTTGTAATTAGCTGTTATTGATATACATGTATAAATATCAGATATGTTGCGAATAACTGCTAATAGAGATTACAGTTACATAAATTCTGGTTAGCTGCTAGAAAGTATATACAGATCGTACTGCAGAACCCCTCGCTAAAAGGGAGCAGGTTAAATGTGATTCACGTATGACGCTATAGAAACTCTTTTTAGTTCTCAGTTTATTGTAATGGTAGACTTATATGTTTTTTTCCAGGCCTAGACTTCAGAAGCTCGTAAGAGTTATTGTCCTGAATCAGTTGGTTAAACAGTATGGGCGCAGTTAGGCGGTCTAACGACCAGTTGGCGCTTGTATTGGCAGGAAAGCATCCCTAGAGGTCATTGAAGTTATTGCACGTTCTAGAACCAGAAATAGAGACAGAATAGGTATATTCTAGAGTTAGCAACACCAGGGTTCTCCAGTGTATTGAGTGATCGCCCGCCATACCTTTAACCTTATTAGTGATTCTCAGTCTTAGTCTACCTAACAGTTATCATGTAGGACGCCAGCAAGCCAACCCAGTCGTCCGAGTCAGATAAACCCGTGGGTACTCCAAGGAGGGGTCCACATCAGTAGCCAGTGACGGGCCAGTACCCTAGCCGGTTCTTGTAAGGTATTCAGGTACAGAGTCCTAGGAGAGGGCCAGTTTATATAGAATTGCCCATAAGACTGAGAATTGCCCAGAACAACAATATAGATCCGAGTGGATTCAGACAATGCCTAAGGAGTCAGTAGTACTCTGCTAGTACAATGTTTACCAATTTAAGGAGATCAATAAGTTCCCTATGGAGAACCAGGGATCGATCGCCTAGAAGCAAGTTCGACCAAGCCCAGCTCTATAGTCGTTTAATTAGAAGAATAAAGTAGTTAGCTGTCCGCAACTCCACAATTATGCATGAGCTACAGATGTCCGAGTAGGACATTCAGAGTATTGTTAGACTACTTCAGATCTCACTCTATTCAGCCCGAATTATTAGAGATCATGATCACTATCAGGATCCTCTGATCAAATACATGCACATGGTGTGCCTGTAGACAGTCATACAGATTATCCCGGAGGCGAGTAGCATTAGCATGAGGCCCAAAAGGCTAGATACGCTCTTGCTATACAGATAGATTGATTTGTCAGTTTCGCCAGTATAGTAATCCAGTATGACTCGCAGTAAAGCGTGTAAGGAGTATGTGATTTTGTGCAGTTATTGTTATCAGTTGAGACCTGTATTTGCATTGTTTGGGCTGGATTACCTGTATAGCTTCCATGACCGCCCCAGGGTTAATAGATGTGTCGACTCGTCTGCCAGAGGGCGAGGATACGTCGCTCTACGGAGCGGCATGCCGTCCCCAAAGGGTGAAGATGGGGAGCCAGCTCCTCATATTTTGCCGTGGTTGGCCTATACACACCCCCGCCGAGCGCTTGCGCGCGGGGTGTAGATTTCAGGAGTCCTCCGGACTCAAGCACAACTATAGTCAGGGGCCAACGGGCCCAAGTTGCATACCCATGGAATCGGCAGAATGCTCATAGCTAGTAGGTGATGGGGTATGACCTGGATAGGGGTAAATAGATTGAGGTGTACTCACTAGGGCTAATGGGGGCTCATGTGGGTTGTTATGTGTTGATTGCACCTTCCGGCTTATGGGGGCTAGGTAAGGTTTATGTTATGTTGATTTAGTTACTGATAGTTAGACAGTAAGACGTTCCATTTGTCAGGTATGACCCCTACCCTTCTTATTACAGTTAT